>JAWPHD010011118.1:0-86901 GCA_037043455.1 Cyrtodaria siliqua
TTAATACTGTCAAACCACACCTAAAACGTTATATTACCATGCAAGACACACAATAATACTGTCAAACCACACCTAAAACGTTATATTACCATGCAAGACACACATTAATACTGTCAAACCACACCTAAAACGTTAATATTACCGAGTAAGACAAACATTAATACTGTCAAACCACACCTAAAACGTTAATATTACCATGCAAGACACACATAAATACTGTCCAAACCACACCTAAAACGTTAATATTACCAATGCAAGACACACATTAATACTGTCAAACCACACCTAAAACGTAATTATTACCATGCAAGACACACATTAATACTGTCAAACCACACCTAAAACGTTAGTATTACCATGCTAGACACACATTAATACTGTCAAACCACACTAAAACGTTATTATTACCATGCTAGACACACATTAATACTGTCAAAACCACATCTAAAACGTTAAGATTACCATGCAAGACACACATTAATACTGTCAAACCACACCTAAAACGTTAATATTACCGTGCAAGACACACATTAACACTGTCAAAACCACACCTAAAACGTTAATATTACCATGCAAGACACACTTTAATACTGACAAACCACACCTAAAACGTTAATATTACCCTGCAAGACACACATTAATACTGTCAAACCACACCTAAAATGTTAATATTACCATGCAAGACCCCATTAATACTGTAAAACCACACCTAAAAACGTTAATATACCATGCAAGACACACATTAATTCTGTCAAACCACACCTAAAACGTTAATATTACCATGCAAGACCCACATTAATACTGTCAAACCACACCTAAAACGTTAATCTTACCATGCAAGACACACATTAATACTGTCAAAACACACCTAAAACGTTAATATTACCATGCAAGACACACATTTAATACTGTCAAACCACACCTAAAACGTTATTATTACCATGCTAGACACACATTAATACAGTCAAAACCACACCTAAAACGTTATTATTACCAAGCAAGACAAACATTAATACTGTCAAACCACACCTAAAACGTTAATATTACCGTGCAAGACACACATTAATACTGTCAAACCACACCTGAAACGTTAATATTACCATGAAAGACACACATTAATACTGTCAAACCACACCTAAAACGTTAATATTACCATGCAAGACACACATTAATACTGTCAAACACACCTAAAACGTTAATATTACCATGCAAGACACACATTAATACTGCCAAACCACACCTAAAACGTTATTATTACCATGCTAGACACACATTAATACTGTCAACCACACCTAAAACGTTATTATTACCATGCTAGACCCACATTAATACTGTAAAACCACACCTAAAACGTTAATATTACCATGCAAGACACACATTAATACTGTCAAACCACACTAAAAGGTTAATATTACCATGCAAGACACACATTAATACTGTCAAACCACACCTAAAACGCAAGACACACATTAATACTGTCAAACCACACCTAAAACGTTAATATTACCATGCAAGACACACATTAATACTGTCAAACCACACGTGAAAACGTTATTATTACCATGCTAGACACACATTAATACTGTCAAACCACACCTAAAACGTTAATATTACCATGCAAGACCCACATTAATACTGTAAAACCTCACCTAAAACGTTAATATTACCATGCAAGACACACATTAATACTGTTAAACCACACCTAAACGTTAATATTACCGTGTAGACACACATTAATACTGTCAAACCACACCTAAAACGTTAATATACCATGCAAGACACACATTAATACTGTCAAACCACACCTAAAACGTTAATATTACCCTGCAAGACACACATTAATTACTGTCAAACCACACCTAAAACGTTATTATTACCATGCTAGACACACATTAATACTGTCAAACCACACCTAAAACGTTATTTATTACCAAGCAAGACAAACATTAATACTGTCAAACCACACCTAAAACGTTAATATTACCGTGCAAGACACACATTAATACTGTCAAACCACACCTGAAACGTTAATATTACCATGAAAGACACACATTAATACTGTCAAACCACACCTAAAACGTTAATATTACCATGCAAGACACACATTAATACTGTCAAACCACACCTAAAACGTTAATATTACCATGCAAGACACACATTAATACTGTCAAACCACACCTAAAACGTTATTATTACCATGCTAGACACACATTAATACTGTCAAACCACACCTAAAACGTTATTATTACCATGCTAGACACACATTAATACTGTCAAACCACACCTAAAACGTTATTATTACCAAGCAAGACAAACATTAATACTGTCAAACCACACCTAAAACGTTAATATTACCGTGCAAGACACACATTAATACTGTCAAACCACACCTGAAACGTTAATATTACCATGAAAGACACACATTAATACTGTCAAACCACACCTAAAACGTTAATATTACCATGCAAGACACACATTAATACTGTCAAACCACACCTAAAACGTTAATATTACCATGCAAGACACACATTAATACTGTCAAACCACACCTAAAACGTTATTATTACCATGCTAGACACACATTAATACTGTCAAACCACACCTAAAACGTTATTATTACCATGCTAGACCCACATTAATACTGTAAAACCACACCTAAAACGTTAATATTACCATGCAAGACACACATTAATACTGTCAAACCACACCTAAAAGGTTAATATTACCATGCAAGACACACATTAATACTGTCAAACCACACCTAAAACGCAAGACACACATTAATACTGTCAAACCACACCTAAAACGTTAATATTACCATGCAAGACACACATTAATACTGTCAAACCACACGTAAAAACGTTATTATTACCATGCTAGACACACATTAATACTGTCAAACCACACCTAAAACGTTAATATTACCATGCAAGACCCACATTAATACTGTAAAACCACACCTAAAACGTTAATATTACCATGCAAGACACACATTAATACTGTTAAACCACACCTAAAACGTTAATATTACCGTGTAAGACACACATTAATACTGTCAAACCACACCTAAAACGTTAATATTACCATGCAAGACACACATTAATACTGTCAAACCACACCTAAAACGTTAATATTACCCTGCAAGACACACATTAATACTGTCAAACCACACCTAAAACGTTATTATTACCATGCTAGACACACATTAATACTGTCAAACCACACCTAAAACGTTATTATTACCATGCTAGACACACATTAATACTGTCAAACCACACCTAAAACGTTATTATTACCATGCAAGACACACATTAATACTGTAAAACCACACCTAAAACGTTATTATTACCATGCAAGACACACATTAATACTGTCAAACCACTGCTAAAACGTTAATATTACCATGCAAGACACACATTAAAACTGTCAAACCACACCTAAAACCTAAAACGTTAATATTACCATGCAAGACACACCTTAATACTGTCAAACCACACCTAAAACGTTAATATTACCCTGCAAGACACACATTAATACTGTCAAACCACACCTAAAACGTTTATATTACCATGCAAGACGTACATTAATACTGTGAATCCACATCTAAAACGTTAATATTACCCTGCAAGACACACATTAATACTGTCAAACCACACCTAAAACGTTAATATTACCATGCAAGACACACATTAATACTGTCAAACCACACCTAAAACGTTAATGCTAATGAGACAAAGCAAACATCGACAAGATGGAAACATGTCAGATTTCTTGGAAAACTTGATATCAATTCCTATCTATTTGAATGTGGCAAACGGTAAAGTGTATGGCTTCAATTGACCACAGGGGTAGTACTCAGCCTTAGGGAATATTAGTCGAATATGCGGAACGACCTCAGTTGACACTTTCCGGCGAGGTTTCTGAATGCATAACGCAATGCCTGCATAAACAGTCGCCGTCTTTCAATTGGTTTATTACCAAACGGTCATGCATACAGCTCACGCCGATCTGGGCGATTGTTGTGTAACCACTACCTCTTTTCATCATTTGTGCAGTCATGCACCTCTCGAAATATCTCACCAGAAAACAACGAGGCTGTAGTATAATGGAATAGCTCCGCCCATCTCTTTTGGTACAAGAGGTTAGGAACTACGTCTGCGAGAACTAGTAGAGGTAGGAAGAGCCGAGTTTCTATTTACGGCAATCTCGAGAGGTAAACAATGGCTGCACAAATGATGAAAAATGGGTAATGGTAACAAAACTCGCCTAGATCGGCGTGATATCCTTATGTTTTGTGAGTTTTATGCATGTATATGTGGTAATAATGGTGTAGTAAATTGAAAGATGGCGGTTGTTTATGCATGTTTGATGTCTTCAGAAATCTCTCAGGAAATGTTTAGTCGTGCCGCGTACTCTACCAGTATGAATTCCCTATAGGCCGAGTCATATCTCTATGATTGGTGCAGAATATACAACCATACCAGCTATGAGTCTTATAGCTAGTTATGTAATGTATATCCATGTATGGACGCTTGCTGTTATAATAAAAACAAAACAGATTGTGTCTACAACGCACATACCTCATACATCTAAATGATCACGTGTCCGAGCTTATAACATCATACATCATGCATGTATATTATAGGATTAAGTTATTGTTTTCACGCACAGCATGTTATGTTTGTGCGGGATTTAGCAAAGTGTACCCATTCATAAACTCCGTAAAAACAAAATGAATCTCATTAATTCTAATATTTTGATTATAATACGACAGTTTAAGGTTGAAAACTCCATTTAAATAAGATAAACAGTATGACAGTTTGAGTAAACTTTTTTGACAATTATGTCACATGTTAAGTTTCATCCAATGGAATAACGATACAGCTGTTCTAGGTTGGAGTTATACTTACATATTACCATGTCATACAATATAGTAATAATTTACAAATGCAATATGTATTGTTACTTACACTGACATAACATTGAGATATTCTACAATAATTGTCATAAATAACTTTCGGGTGTTTATGTACGTTTCAGGGAGCAGTACAACCGCGTACAGACGGACGGTCTGTATGTAGGAAGCATATACACCAAGACACTGTATCGCGAGTTCACCGACGCTACGTTTACACGGGAACTTCCGGTTACCACGGCAAATAAGCATCTCGGTGTCCTCGGCCCCTTCATTAAAGGCGAAGTTGGCGACACCATTGAAGTTGTGTTTAAAAACATGGCTTCCAGACCTTATTCTATTCACGCGCAAGGATTACGATACAACAAATCTTACGAAGGTATGAAGTACGAAGATGGAGTCACAGCTGGAACAGGAGATGCTGTACCACCAGGAATGATGTTTACATATAGATGGCAAGTTCCGGCTACTTCCGGTCCTGCTGCGAACGGACCAAACTGTGTTAATTTTATTTACCATTCCGCCGTTAATCTCGTAAAGGACACCTATTCAGGTCTGACCGGGCCTATAGTGATATGTCGAAAAGGTTTGTTGAAAACTGATGGAACTCGCACCGACTCGATAAAGCGGGAATTGGCGTTGTTGTTTCAAGCGTTTAATGAAAATGAAAGTTGGTATATTGACAAAAATATTCAAGACAATTGTCCATTAGCTGATACGACTACGCCAGAGTTTGAAGAGAGTAACAAATATGACTCAATCAATGGTTTGATATACAACAATATAGAAGGTCTTGTAGCCATAAATGGAGAAAACATCGCATGGTATATCATGGCGCTGGGTGAGAACGAGGACATACATACGGCCCATTTCCACGGACAGGTTTATACATATCGCTCGGGGCAGTCTCACGAAGGTGACGTAATAGAGGTTTTCCCCGGAACTTACGAAACGGTGGAAATGTTTGCTAATAATCCGGGCACCTGGCTCATACACTGTCACGTGGGCGAACATACACGTGACGGAATGATAGCAACATATACCATCTTAGATAATTAGTTCAAGTTGTTTATATCGGTGGCAAAATCATTCGCCATGCTATTGCCTTTATAATAATGTATAATATGCGACTTTTTAAGGCTTATATGAATGTAATACGCGTACAAATTACATTGTAAAACTAGTAACTAGTACAGTACTAGATGTGATCTTGAATAAATTACTTTCACATTGGTCAAACAACATACGACTACTTTGCTTTTTAAGTCCAATTACTGATAAATAACTAAGTATTTTCTTCATTGTAAACAGAGTTAATAAAAACGAATCTACTATTTTTCTCTCTCGTTTGTGTTTGTTGCTTCCAAAGCATTCACACTAACGTTTCCCGTACGAACTGTGACGCCCGTAAAGCAGGCGTAATATTGATAACTAAACCAGGCGTAATTTTGATGGTGACCAGGCGGACTGGTGGTTTTTGTAAGAATGTGGAAACCAGGCGTAAAATGAGGCGTAATCCAGGCGTAAAATGAGGCGTAATATGTAAATGAGTCCACCTGGCCAAAAACCAGGCGTAAATAAAACCAGGCGTAAATAAACCAGGCGTAAATAATAAGCTAGGCGTAAATAATAAACCAGGCGTAAAATGAGGCGGAATCCAGGCGTAAAAGGAGTACGCCCGGTCAATAATCAGGCGTAATAATAAACCAGGTGTAAAATGTGGCGCAATCCAGGTGTAAAATGCAAATGTCTGACTCAGCCTGGAAAAACGACAACAAGAGGTCAATGACCTTGAAGCGCTAAATATGTCAAGTAGTTTCAGAGCAGTAGTCGCTAAAAGTTTTTAGAATATAAGTCTATTTAAACAAAGATGGCAACTGGCAGTCATGTTTAATGTTGTATCAAAAACAAATTCAACAAGGATCAACATCATGTCGATCATGTTTGAAATAGTCCCATATCAATAATATGAATTTTAGGCACTACCTAAGACCGAGCAGAGCTCTTAAAATTAATGATTATCGGATCGCATGTAAATTTAACTTGTAAACCAAATAGTTTACTCTTAATAATTATTCTATATTGTTGTGATAAAAGACTTACCTATCTTAAGTTTCTTGTCAATGACAGCATATCAAATCTTGAAATATCTCTGATATGCAAGAAATGCTACATATCTAGGGGTGAAATTCACATAAGACTTATCATGGTCCCCACATGTCAACAAAGTCACAAATAAAGCTAGCCAAAGCCTTTGATTCCTAAAACGCAACCTACGCGCTGCAAGACCCGAAACTAAACAAGCAGCATACTGCTCCATAGTCCGACCAACCCTCGAGTACAGTTCCTCTGTATGGGATCCGTATCATATCAATGATATACAGAAACTTGAAGGGGTACAATGGAGAGCTGCTAGATTTGTGTGCAACAACTATTCCAAGGCTCCGGGCACGGTTACAAATCTACTATCTAACTTGAAATGGGACTCTCTTGAACACAGAAGGCAAACCAGTCGCCTTTCTCTTTTCTACAAAATAGTTTACAACCAGGTCGACATCCTCCCTTCTCAGTACTTAACGCCATATACCCGTCAAACCAGACACAATCATCATCTAGCATATCAAAAACCCATCACCCCAGTTGACTATTATAAATATTCATATGTTCCTCGCACAATTACAGCTTGGAAATCCCTACCATCGCATGAAGTCAGTGCTGACTCGATCCTTGGATTTAAGTCAGGGCAGGCTACATTGCCATTCCAATAGTAAATTATATACTATCCTTTTTTATGTTTTTAACCTGCACAGCTAATATTCTTATCTTCACAGTGACAGTGTCTTGTACATTACTATCGGCATTTATATAGGCATATTTTATTCGCACTAGTTTTTATCACATTGTCTTGTTCTCCTGGGTGGATTGAGTAGCTTGGGAAACTTGACAATCTTTCATATATTTCTCCTATATTGTCTTGTCGATGTGCCGTAAAACACCATTCATTCATTCCTATATTGTCTGAACATATTTACTTTTCCGGTGATCCTTAGACATAGGCAATGAAAAATGCAGTCACCATCACCAGGCACATTGTATTTGTTGAATGGAACATTTTTAATATAAGTGGGACAAGCTTGAAGGCTGAACTCATTTGGAAGATTTGTCTCCTGTCAGTTCACTATTTTTAAACAGAAAAGGAGTGTGTGCGTGAAGGTCACTCAGACTTACACTGCGATGTAATGATAAGTGTGTAAACGTTTTTATTTTTGCTCGCCCTATGGCACTAGGCCTTTTGGCGAGCTTTTCAGTAGGTGGTTAATATGATTGGAAGGGGAAGTTTTGGGGAAGTATTTGTTTCAATAATGGCAAGAACCAGGCAGACAACTGTATCAGTTTGATAGGATTGGCCGTGAAAATCAGAAGGCGATTAGATGTAAAATAATATAGGATATTAATTGCCCTTAGACGTTTATAATAAGCTCTGGTTTGTCTATTTTTGAAGTTAATATTGAGGATTTACAATATATTCCAACGCCAGCGCGTCACCATTTCTTTTTTTTTAAATTATTCTATCTTAATATTTACATATATACATACTCCATGTTGTATCTGTCTCGTGCTGCCTTCCAAAGGGAATGGACTTTAAATGAAAGCATATATTTTTAAAACACGATAAAATATCCCAGTGTTGTTAGTAGGACATCACTCCAGATCTCTCAATATCAAACAAAGCCAAATGAGGCGTGCGCTATGAGAGTAGGCACGTCAAGTGGAGTTTGTCTTTCCGCCAAAGCCACGTGGAGGCCACACTGGGAAGGGCACGAGGCAGAAGTATACATAGGATTTACATGTTAATAATATTTCCCCCCTATTCCGATGTGTGCATCAGTCAAGACTAAAAAAATTCTTCTTCCCAGCTGTCGACGTAAAACCAAACATATATACAAATAAATCGAACACCCAGGAATTTGTTATCTTAGTTATCATAAAAAACGGCTAATTATTAAAATCACACAGCGGGACATTGGGGACATACAATATATTGTTACTATATAGTCAGAAAAGTCGAGCAGCTGTCGTTAATCAAGCATGGGTTCGTAAGGAACAATTTACCATACTAAAATCCAACATAAGATGATATGATTAAAACCTGTTACATTGTAAATAGGGCAGGACGGACGTTAGTCCGTTACAAAATGCCGATGTTTAAAGTCAATTAAAAAATATAGTATCCCGTGGATCCAATGGTACTGCTTAGTCTCAAGTATCCATTAGGAACAGGTTAAGGGCCGATGCTCGTCTTCACAGAAGAGAAAAATACTTTAAAAATGAGGTCTATTCCAATTGTAGGTAGTAAACTGTCTGTATTTTTAATACAGAGTTTATACCCACTGATGAGTCTAAGTTATTCCCCATCAGTGATAGTTTATTAATTAAATATGGACAGAATATATTCTAGTCCAAATTCTAAAACATATGGGAGTGGGAAAGGTAAGGAGAAATGTAGGTTAAATTTGATTGATGATTTTACTGTATGATGTTAATATAAATAGATTGGGGCTAACAGGGGTATATAGAGTAATGAACATATAACTCCCATTAAATATATGGGAGAGTACGTGACTGATCCTGGACCGCTGTGTCTGCGTTGTCATCAGACTCAAAAATCGCCCCAGCGCGTCCACCGGATCAGACCCATATTGTAGCTATACCCATTAATAAATTGTTTTTCTGGTAGTCTAAAATTCTTGTTCTGAAGATGATTATACTGTATAATACTAACAGGAATATATAATACTAACAGGAATATATAATACTAACAGGAATATAAGGAAACATAACCAGCTAATACACAAGAAGTTATATCTTCTTTTGGAATTGTGAATTCTTATTAAAGTCACTAAGCGCACTAAAAACTGGTAGTCTATATCGTTTTTCAGGATCTAGAATATTTGGAAGGTTAAACGGAATAGATAGTTGTTGAAGTTTAAATTTTAAGTTATTTCGCATTGCATCTAGCTGATCACAATCGAGAAGGAAATGTTCAGTAGTGAATGGGACAGAGCAAGAGGGGCAATCTTTATGTAGATATTTTATTATATGACTTCCAACGCTTGCTGGTAGTAGATTGTATCCCATTCTCAATCTAGTGATATCTTTATTTTTTAATTTATTAGTTGAAAAAAGATCATGATTTCTAAAATTATTTCTAAGCCTTGTAATAGTATTATATTCATTTGTTTGTTCAGTTAAATAATGATTTAATTTCATGTTAATTGTTTTGTGAATTATGGAGTATATTTCTGAAGGGGCTAATGGGACAGGTTGATCAATTAATATATTATTTAGACCTACCTTACAGGCATGGTCTGCTTTTTCATTTCCAGGTATTTGGACATGGGCCGGACACCACTCGAATGCAACTGAGAGGTTTGAGAGGTAGCAATCATTATTCTGAATTGAAATATCTGAAATTAGGTCAGGCCTTGATTTGCTTGTTCTGTCCGTTATTGCTGTTAAACTAGATAGGGAGTCCGAAAATATAACTGAGTATGGGGGTTTGTTTTTGTAGATCCATTTAAGAGAATGTTTTATCGCAATCAGTTCAGCAGTAAATATTGATAGGTTATCTGTAATTCTTTTTATTTTAGTGATATTTAGAGTTGGAATGACAAAAGCAGATGCTACTCTACCGGTATTTTGGTCTTTTGATCCATCTGTATAAATGTTAATATGAGAAATAGATTTATTATCTATATGTTCGTTGAAGGCCAATTTAATATCTTGTTGATTGTCTTGTTTACTAATAATATTCGATAGGTTTATATCCACTATTGGAGTAAGTAGAGTCCATGGAGGGATATCTTTTTTACTAGAGTTTGAAATGTTTATATCTTTTAATTTGTATTCTTCAACAAGATTAAATGTGACTGAATCAAAGGGTTTGTGCCTATCTTTAAATTTATTTTTACAATAAGTAGGTTTAATAATGTCATTGACAGGATTAGTTAATCTATTAGTCTGGGATCTAGACCAGTATCTCAGCATCTGCTCTTCTCTATGTAAATGGAGGGGGAGAACTCCCGACTCGTGTTCTAAAATATGTTTTGGGGTTGATTTAAGTGCGCCTAGTGCTATCCTTAAAGCTTTGTTTTGAATTATATCAAGTTGTTTTAATAATGAGGGAGCAGCACATGAATATACGTGAGAACCATAATCTATTTTTGGTCTAATAACGGTTTTATATAGTATAATTAGAGATTTTCTATCTGATCCAAAATCCGTTCCTTTTAACATTCTTAATAAATTTAAGTCTTTCTCACATTTAGCTCTTAGATTGTGTATACATGTATGTGTTGTAAAGTTTAGTCTTCTATCAAAAACAATGCCTAAAAATGTGGCTGTTTTACTGAATATAATTTTAGTGTCACCTAGAAAAAGGTCGACATATTCACGGGTGGTATTGCCAAAAATAATTCCCACTGTCTTATTAGGTGATAATTTAAAGCCCCACTTTTTTGCCCATTCCCATATTAAATTTAGGCCCCTTTGAGCTTTAGTTTGTAGTTTATTTAATTTTTTTCCTTGTTTACCTACGTGCTGCTATCATGGCAAATTGGCTAACGACCATGCCAGTGTCTTTTACGATATCTGGCAGGTCGTTAATGAGAATATTAAAAAGAAGGGGGATATTATGGAACCTTGGGGAGTACCTCTCTCTAATGTTTGTTCATCGGAGAGAGAGTCATCCACCTTAACTTGCATCTTCCTGTCCTGAAGAAAGGCCTTAATGAAAGAGAAGCAATTTCCTCTAATGCCAAAATCAAATAATTTAGTAAGAATTCCTATATTCCAAGCAAGGTCAAATGCTGCTTGTAAATCTAAAAATATAGCAATTACAGAATGGCCAATCTTTTTTGCAAATATAATATCGTGTTGTAATCTGGCCAACTGATCTTGTGTACTGCGGCCCTTCCTGGAACCTAATTGAAATTTATTTAATAAGTGTTTAGTTTCTAGGAAGTGTTCTAATCGATTTTTGACCATATATTCCATTAATTTACTAGGGTGATAAGCATTCTTTTAATGCATTTAATAAATATCGCTTCATTCGTAACTACTCGTCAATATCCCGAAGAATGACGGGATTAGCCGAACTAGTACGAATACTCCGAATAATCGTTTATCAAACTACGAAAAGAAACAATCGTCCAAGTAAAACAGACTGATCCCCGGATGATTTGAGGAAAAAATACGAAATTGCCGAACACAATTTCATCATTGGCGGCGCTTCCGGTGCGACACAGTTTGTTTGCCCAGCCAGGTACGATTTCAAAACTTGCACATGTCTTACCATTAGCCGATCATCGTCGGCCGGCCGGCACAGCCGGCCGAGCTCTGCTCGGTATCACTTATTTTTCACAAATATTACGCTACAAACTAGTTTTCAAAAAATCTATTTTTAGCTGTGGTGGCCATCTTGAATTTTCCGCCCAATGTGAGATTTTGCTAGGATTAAATAGACATCAAGAGCAATATTCTTGAAAAGTTACATGAAAATCCATGAAGTAGTTTCAGAGTAGTCGTTACACATTTTTACTACATAAACCCCAGGCCGCTGGCGGCCGTGTTTAATGTTGAATATAAATAATTTCGACAAGGATCAACATCATGTCATGTGAGCAAAGTGAGCAACATGAGCAATCAGGTGTATTTTTACCCTGTCAAATGCATACAAAATTGCTGGCGAGTTTGCCATTAAAACACAGATGCTTGTTTGCTTGTTTCGCCTTCGAGCACTAATGCCCTTCTTTAACGTTATTTGAACAATATTGTAAACAGACAAGGATACCACTATTATACTGTATGCTCTTTCCATAGGGTGAAGCATAATGACAAGAGTAACTTTTTTCAATTTTTAATATATAAATCAGGTAATAAATCAAGAACAGTTAAACAAAAAAAGTGATAAACGTACTTACCGGCAATGCAGATTTTCAAAATTGGAAGCGAATTATCTTAGTTTTGTGTCTCTTAAGTGCATATCTGAATTATTAAATTCACAAACCCAATGATCATGATGATAATATTAAAATCACATGTACTCATAAAAGTAATCTACATATTTTTGCTGTTTCTGAAGAAAAAACATTATAATGAAAAATAACTTCATTATATATATTTTTAAATATGGTTTGTTAAGTGTCAGTGTTCTTTTCTCTGGCTCTCTCATTTAACATTAACATCTCACTGTCTTCGGCATCCATGGAATTTAATTCATCTACACTTGACTTTTTGCACTATAAAAATTATGTTAAATTATCGTTCAAACACGATGTTGCAATATTTGAAAGATTTCAAATCTGGATCATTTCCGACGCATACTTTTGTCGTTTGCAGGACCCAGATTAAAAAGTGTTTGTTTGTTTGTTACCAGGTAACCCACGCGTCATATAGACTGTGATTCAATTCACGCTAAAATCAATTGGAGTGTGATGCAATATATCGCTAACCAGTCAGACTGTTTTTTTTATATCCACCCCTTAAACATGGCGGGTAAACAAACAGACATCAGGTCGCTGTTCGGAAAGTCTGCGTCAGCGACTGCAAGCGGATTCGGCCCGAGTGTCGGCGAATCAGAACGGGTATGGCTGAACAACAAGCGTAGTTCCCAACCGCTATTAATTAGTATTGGTCCAATGGAGACAAAATACTGAAGAGAAGTTCAGCAGAATATTGTTGTTGTTGTTGTTGTAGAAGTTAATTCTCCTTGCTTTTTTTTTCCCCACTCCACGACGAATGTCTTCGTGGAAGGGAATACATATTAATGACAGTTGCCTGTGACAGTATACGAGGACAGGTTGCAGACCATAATATTAAATGTGTTGTTAGAAAGTATGGCGCTTTCTTTATTTGAATAACAATAAAATATTCAGCTGTCAGCTACTACAGTGTCTGCGAGTACACAAATGTACTTAGTGTAGCTTACTATAGTGGTGAAAATAATGTTCAGGTTATATGCTGCAGGGCGAGTGGTAAATTGGTAAGGGCGAGAAGCTTTTTGCTTCCACTAGTCCTGCAGGGCGAGTGGATTTTTCCAAATGTTTACACCCCTGATGACGGTATTGTAATTTTCGCATACTAAATTTGAGTATACGGCTAAATATAGATTTTTGAAAACAAGTTTGTAGCGACTACTTCTTGAAAACTATAAGTGATATTGATATGGGTCTTTTTCTAAAAGGATCAGCATGACATGATGTTGGTCCTTGTTGAAAAAATATTTATATTGGCGGCCATCTTGAATTTCCGCCCGTGAAGTGTCATGAAAATCCGTCAAGTACTTTCAGGAGTAGTCGCTACAAGTTTTTTACTATATAACTCTATGTAAACAAAGTTGGCCGCCACGTTTGACGTTGAATCGAAACGATTTTCGACAAGGACCAACATCATGTCATGCTGATTATTTTTGAAAAAGTCCCATATCAATATCACGTATAGTTTTCAAGAAGTAGTCGCTATAAACTTGTTTTTAAAAATCATTTTTAGCCTTGGTGGCCATCTTAGATTTCACTAGGATCAACTAGACTTCATAGGCAACATTTCTGTAAAGTTTCATGAAAATCCATCCAGTAGTTTCAGAGGAGTAATGAATGAATGAATGGTGTTTTACGGCACGTCGACACACAAATAGGTCATATTGTGCGCAAAATAAATATGAAAAATGAAGTATTAATTAAAAATTAATGTAAATATATAAAGATAAAACTATTAAAAATAAAATAAAAATAAGGGATGATAAGGTGTAATATAAACTATGTATGTAAATCAATAAATGCCCGGCAACGGGTATATAAACAAGTAAATATATATAAGAACACATTACAATGATTTATATAGTCTGATCTCTTTCAGGAAATCTAAAACAAGACTAAAATTTACAGTATCAAATACCTCTTTCATAGTATTAACATTGTAGTACCTTTGACGCATAGGATCAAAGTCTACACATTCCAATAAGATGTGTTTGACCGTTAACGGTGCAAAGCAGGGTATACATTCCGGTAATTGCTCACCTTGTAATAAATATGAATGAGTATAACGTGTATGCCCTATCCTGCACCGGGCTAGGACAATTTCCTCTCGACGAATGGGTCTACTAGAAGAACGCCATTCTCCGAGTAACGGTTTAATTGGATGGAGTTTATTGTTAACTGACAAATCCCAAGCGGCTTGCCAAGAGTTACGAATATATGTGTTAATACAACTTTTATAATCAGTATAAGGTAATTTGGTATTAGTTATATGTAAATCTTATGCTGCCTTAGCAGCACTATCAGCTCTATCATTACCACGTATTCCTACATGGCTTGGAAGCCAGCAGAAAATAATAACATTATCAATTATAAGAGAATTGTACTTTTCTAAAAGTTGAAGCACGACTGGGTTATCATGTTTCATATTACCCAGTGCTTGAAGAGATGAAAGGGAATCAGAAAAGATTACAAAATGGTCATCATCAGATTCCTGAATATAATTTAAGGCAAGTTCAATTGCCTTAAGTTCAGCTGAAAAGATAGAGGCCTTGTCAGGCAGGCGGCTCTTTATGCTGTGTTTGTGAACAACAGCTGCTGCAGCTACCTTATCTCCATCTTTAGAGCCATCTGTGTAGATATGTTGAAAGTCACAGTATTTCGATTTAATTTCATTAAATTTGCTTTGAAAGACAGTAGGGTCTGTACTGGATTTGTTATTATTACAAAGATCAAAAATAATTGTTGGAGTTTCCAAAGTCCACGGTGGAATTTGTGGTACTTTGTACTTGGCAACCAAATTTAGGTCGATTTCAGTGTCTCTTAATTTTGGTTTAATACGAAGACCAAATGGTCGAATGGCCTTCGGTTTTCGATCAAAAAGAGGTTCACAACTAGGATTAAAAACATTATCGAAAGTTGGGCTTGAAGGGTTAGACTTTAATTTAATGGCGTATTGAAGAGCTAATTTGTCTCGTCTGTGAGACAGTGATGGTTCATTGGCTTCAACATATAGACTTTCGGCTGGTGATGTACCAAAGGCACCTAAGGCGAGTCGTAATCCTTGATTATGTATAGGGTCGAGCATCTGCAAGTACGATTCAGAGGAGTAGTCGCTACAATAAAAGTTTAGAGACGGACAGACGACGGACACCGCACCACGGCATAAGCTCTGCTGATCTTTGATCAGTAGAGCTAACTTTGTATAGCGGCTGATCTTTGATCAGTAGAGCTAACTTGGTACAGCTCCTCAGAAATGCTGGATATAGTTATAATGGACATCGGTCCAAGCTGGTTATTCATTGTGGCAAATTTGAAAGAAAATTATTAAGAGATATAGACCTGACACCCAACATAAGTGGTTGGTCTGCTTCCACCGCAATACAAACACCATTATACATAGCCTAAAATGTGCTGAAATGACACCAAACACCATGAAAATCTTCCTATAAATAATGAACGGTCTTAAATCAGATATTTAAAATTTTATTTTAACAACAGATATATACCGTTTCTAAAGCTACTGATGACGAGGTTACACATACAACTTACATATCTTTTGACGAATTATAACCGGCCAGGACAAACCCAAAAACTGAACTGTCAAATTAAGTTACCAACTTGTAATTGATTTTATGCATATTCATTCATGGATATTTTAAGAACTGGTGAATAAACCCATACTTTTTATCGGTAAATATACATAATACACCTTATAGGCTATTTTTCTTGTTAACCTTACCTAAGAGTGATTTAACTTGTTACAGTGTCTTCATAGTTTCCACAGTCACGCCATTTTTTCCAGTCATAGAAGCAACTGGTGCTTTGAACACTGGTACGTACTGGAACAAACAGCTCCTGTCTGCAATAAAGTTCACAATAAAAATATAAATATATATATAATTATGCTGTGAAACAAAATATTAAAGACACTGACACTACAAAACCAATTATATCAACATTTTATCCAAGTCATATACTAACGTTAATGTGCCAATTGAAAGTGTAGTTTTATTCACGGATTCTTAAAATACCCATGATTGAATATTCATAAAATGAATTACGAGTTGGTTTTGGAGTTTGGCCTTAAGTCTCATTCCCCACCCCCACCCCCACCCCTCACACACACCAACCACCCCCCCCCCCCACCCCCACCACCACCACCGGCGGCACGTCGGAGGACGGCGCAATTATCACAAATCATCTCGCCGTTCCTAAGATGTGTATTTTATGCACTAAGGGCCTGTCCTGGCCCAGGTTAAACTTAAAAGCCGTTGTTTAATATTGTATCTACAGAGAGTAAATCCTCAAAATATGTAAGTTATATATATAAAGTACCGGTCATCTGTACAGGTAAATTTATAAAAGTTCTGTAGCTTACAAGTCATACAATTTGGCTGCTGATGTGGGGATAGCTAATTTAAGAAGTAAAATCTACACAAATTTGAAACTTACAGTTGTACATATTGCAGTAACTTGAGTAAAACATTAATATTATTATACATATTTATCATTATGTATATACACTCCTATTGAGCACTCAGAAAGCGGCATTTATTTAACAACTTCCGGCATGTTGAATGACAACAGACAGGGGTTTCCCTATACTATTTGTTTTGTTCAGATTTGTGGTTAATGTTCAATACGCAATACCAGGAGTGAGACATTATAGTCCGATAGCATCATTTGAACATCCACTACACGGATAAGTAGGTTTTAGCGTGTATATATTACACTATCGACACGGTGCTGAAAATGGCCAAAACAGTGTGTATTACTGAGATTGTCAGTGTGTCGGACAACCTCGGTCAGAGTCCCCAGCAGTGTACATGCACTGAGGCCCTATCTATAATACTAGGATTCAATGGGATGTTGATGGAACAGCGCTAAAACAATTTGGTTCCCATTGGGTGTGACTGATGGGCCGTGCCTCATTATGGGTCTGCTTGATAACCACTAAGCCATTAGAGTCCTACTTATTATGTTTTTCGAGTATTTCAGTAGGTCAATCAGATAAATATCTCTATATGTATTAGCTAAGATTTAAAATTAAATTAAAACATTTCTGCAAATGAACTTACCACTCAAAATTATACCACTTCCAGGCAACGGCCCACGAGTTCTGTCCCTTCTCATCCGAGTAGTTGCATACACATTTTATCGATGGCATCATGCGATTTGTTTGAACGTCAATGCAAACCTCACAATATGTATTGGCAATTGATTGGCCGTCTTCAAAATCAAGTTGAGTCTTAATTACGGAAGTATTCCTTTCTAAAATCACTTTTTAGTGGGAACGTAAATATCCGTACGCTTATCCGGAAGTTAAAATTTGAAAACATTGTCTGTTTGAAAAACTGACATGCGCAGTGTAACTGTCTACGCTAGACTAAATGCGATTGGCCAATTCAAAATGAAAGTAATTAAAAACAATAGAATAGAATAGATTAGAAGTAAATGTGTTGCCAGACGCTTGCAGAGAAATATGAGTGTTCGATTGCATGCGCATTTGTGATAGTACGAATAACTGAATTGTCAACATTAGGAAATGGAAATGATTTCTCACGATGCTCTACGTACCAACGCCAAGAAAGCATGTATTTACGTTGTAATAAGTCATACCTTTACGTGTGTCTTTTGTTTTAATTTGAATGCAAGTAGGATTTGAATATTTACTAGAGAACTTTCGCAGTACGAACTTTCATGCTTTACAATTCGTACTTAAGACTATTCGTACTCGAAGTGTTTTTTTTCATTGGCGAAGTTATCGAGACGATGTCCAAAGCGCAACTCTCAGCCAGGTTGTTTTATATGCATTACACTGAGAGTGTGTGGGGAGACATATGTCTTTGTTAAAAACAAAACCTGTCTAGTTGATGTATTCATTTTAACTGGCACCCTGAAAAGCACAGTAGGCTAGTAGTTAGGATTAGGATGGATTTCGAACTTGACCGCGATATTATGCCCATAAACATTATTTCCAAGTTTCATATTGATTTGATAATATGTGTTTGATTTAGAGAGCGGACATCGCAAAACTTAACGGACAGACGGACGGACAACGCCACATAATACGTCCTGTCTCAGGACGGCCGTATAAAAAGTGAATTGTTTCGCCACCGTGATTAAACTAGAAAGGTGTACTGTCGATAATTTCCCCCCCCCCCCCCCCCCCCCCCCCCAACCACAGGAAATCGACCGTCATATAAACATTACATGTGTTGAAAATGACCTAAAGCACCACACCAAAAAATAACTTCCTAGATATATCTGTGCCCATGTGTGGTATTACAGATATTTTAAGTAATTTTTAAAGCAAGATCAGCCTCTGAGATGGTAACTTTTTGTACAAGGAGCAAGTAGAGAAATTACTACTTTAGCTCGCTTGATGAACAAATACATATACTGCCAGTCTGTTGGTTTAATTAATACTCTCATAGTTGGTTATGTAAAAGCGTAATCATTATTGAGTTGTGGCATTTCAACTAATGTCTGTTCGAAAAATTACCAGTATATGGTTATAATGCCTTGCAACTTAAAATTAAAACATAAGTAAACTAACAGTGAATGTATCGCTGTATGGCAACATGTCGATCAAAGTGATTTTTTTTCTCTCAAATAAACTGAATTTTTAATCAAGCCTAAAGCTATTCCATTGTCAATATTTAACTAAATTATCAAACAAAGCCAACATAATACCAATATGTCTTGCCAATAAAACAGAATCGAAAAAGTATTTAGTTAACAACATTTCCTCAGAAAATGATAATAGCAAAGATGAGATATAGTTCGTGGTTGCTGTGAATTATTGTAAAATGTTTACAACACAATTTTAGTATTGTATGCTGTCACACGTACGCTTGCACGTGAACGTCATGCATGGTTGTGTAAATGTTTTTCATTGTATCACCAATGCAAGTATACAGCGAGCTGGTACATAAAGGGATATCACTGTAATACAGTGTGACTGGGGTGTGTATCAAGTGAAGTGTCTACGGCATGTAATAAAAATGCTGACGAGTGTACATTTGATTGCTAGATAAATTTATATCGATCATTTTCAGAAATCCGTGATGAGATGATCAGTGCACAGTATGTGAAATGACAGATGAAATGTTAGAATCTGACACGGTCGCAGAGATCCTGAATTCGTGTTCCGATTGAGGAATGATTAAAGACAAAGACGAATTCAAACGATAAATAGTTTTTGTACAGTAGTGAAATTCTCCAGTTTGGTAATGAAAGACGGATTGTGCTCCTCATTCGCCCTATACATGCAGGTTGAGTGAAGCTAAGATTGGTTTCCAAGTGTTATATTTTTGTTTTCACTGAAAAGAAAGATAACTCAGTCTTTAATGAATGAGGGGAGGTCTTTCTTAGTCAGTGGTGGGACGATGGACGTCTCTCGGGCGCGGATGCCTTTAATAATTGCTGCGACGGCAGATGCCCTATTACAACTTGCGCATGATACATTGGGAAATTGGTTGATTTGAAATATAAGATTACATGTATAAATAATTATTGATAGAAAGTATGCAAAATATTTGTCTAGAATGCAGAGTAATGAAGGTGACTAAATAGGGATATATCTGGAATATTTAAGCTCAATGGCGTAACATACTGTGTGAACCTCTCAATACGATGTCCGGCATAATAAACCTATACTTTTGTGCATATACCGTGTGGGTGGTGGACTGATTGACATTGATGGCTTATGCCATGTAACCTAATATGGTTATATCAGACCGTATGACATTTGGTATTACATGAAGCTATCTGCATATGAATATAAAAAAGGGCGTATATTCGGGTGGTGGTAATAAAGGGCGAATGCCCGGTGCAACGAGCCGGTATCGGCTTGTTGGTAACTATGTGCGGGTATCTGCACATAGAGCTAGGTATAACTGCAAGTAGACTGATGTATATGATAATAATAATAATAATAATAATAATAATAAAAGAAAAAACAAAGCCTTTTGAAATGTGTCGATGATGATGCATGTTGTGAGATGTTGTAGTTGACATGTACATGTAAACCGGGTGAAGAAATGTGGGTTAAATGTATATGTAAACAAATGTGCTATTAGCTGCCCTGTATAGGGGTGATAAATAGCCGTATGTCATGTTGCAGCGAGCCGGTATCGGGTTATCGGTTACTATGTGCGCGTAATTGCACATAGGGTTAGAAATGTGTAGATGTATTAAAGTAGCAAATGGTCAAAACTCGGGCGTAGCTGCCTATTAAAACTGCTTCGAAAATAGTCTTCTCTGGCGAATGCCCAGGTACAATGTGTTCGTGACGCATGTTTGTGAAATATAAGATATATAAAGCAATATTTAATTTTGAAATTGGAGAAGTAATAATGTATTTATGATGTATGCTTGGGGATGTTGTATTGAAATGCGAGATACTTGTAGAACCAGACAGTTGTAAAGGGGGCCATATACAATGAAACATATAATAAAACGTATTGAACATACCTGGAATTTATATAGATGACTGTCTAAAATGACTGGTTATATTTTTATATGTATATATTTATGTATATATAGTGCCAATGTGGGTAGTGACACTGGTGGTAGTGACATCGTGGGTACTGATGTGGCACAGTGAGAAATAATACTTATAATAGTATTGATATCATTATAAAAATGGTTAATGCATATAATTGCAAGTAGGTTTGTGTGTATGTAGTTTAATAAACTATGCATTAATACAGTACTATTTGTTTCAGATATTTCCTTTCGATATTGCGTTCCAGAACAGGAGTGTTTTGGCAGAGAACAGTGATGCAAATTCAGATTTCATATTAAGATTGAAGTACCAGCCGGTTACTATTATCAACGAAGGTTAAAGTAAGAAAACTTTAAACAAGTTATACGTGTTGAGAGGAGGAACACTTGCTTGTCGTGTCATTCCGTGTGATGTTATTTCGTGTGGACATGAATTTAGAGTAAATGTAAGATTCAACCGTATACCTTGTTGCTACATGCGGATTGCTACATGCGTGGAAAAACTTGGAACAATTGCTTGTCGAGTGATATCACGAGGGCACGCATTTAGACTGTTTGATTCAACAGTATGTGTAATGTTAATACGAGCTCCCCTGTATAGGACAAAAGCAAATATAGTCGTATAAAGGCATGTGGTTTTGCGTATAAAGTATGTCTCTATAGTATAACCTGTTTGGGGTGGTAAAGGGCGTATGCCAGGTGCAATGAACCGGGCAGTCAAAGGTACGGCCGACTATAGACGTAAGAATTTAGTTTAAGGAAATTAAAAGGTTTAAGTGATTTGTCATAGACACTTTAATTTTATATATTGAATTGGTTTATGTTTTGAAGTGTTGCATGTTTCATGTAAGTTGTTTATAATAACACTGGATTCAGAATTATAATTGAGAGTCACTGGACTCATAAGTAGAATTTAGAGTCACTGGAGTCAGAATAGAACTGAGAGTTACTGGACTCAGAAGTAGAACTGAGAATAACTGGACTCAGAAGTAGATGTATATGAGTCCGAGTCGTGTGACTCGGGGTTAAGAAGTTTTGTAAATCTAATGGACAGTCACTTGACTCAGGATTACATGTGCCTGACTGGGATTCACGTGACTCGGGTCAGAGAATTGTAAAATGATTATTGCGAGATGTATTTGATGTATAACTTTGAGATTAGTACAGTGTTCAGATAAATGATGTTATTGAGATGATGATTTAAATTTAGTTTGCATGTGTTGTAAAAGTATTGTGAATTATATGTAGAATTGAGTCACTGGATTCAGAAGTAGAATTGAGAGTCACTGGACTCAGAAATAGAATTGAGATTCACTGGACTCAGAAGTAGAATTTAGAGTCACTGGATTCCAAAATAGAATTGCGTCACTGGACTCAGAAGTAGATGTATGAGTGCGAGTCGTGTGACTCGGGGTTAAGACGTTTGTAAATCTAATGGAGAGTCACTTGACTCAGGATTAGATGTACCTGACCGGGAGTCACGTGACTCGGGGGCAGATAATTGTAAATTATCTTATGTAAAATTATCATTGCGAGTCATTGGACTCGGGCCAAGTTGTATTTTATGTTATAATAACACCTGATATAACATTGAGATTAGTAAGGTGATCAGATAAAAGATGTTAGTGAGATGATGATTTGAATTTAGATTGTATGTGTTGTAGAAGTAGTGTGAATTATATGGTAGGTACAGTCGGTCAGTCCTGCGACTTACACCAAAAAAAATTAATAATAATATATATATATATATATATATATATATATATATATATATATATACATAAGATTCGGGCGGTACTTGAAATTTAAATAGGTTTATAGGTTTATGAGAGAGCTAAAGTAAGAAACATAACGTCTTTAATATCAATTACATGGAGTCAGTGTCGGTTAGACATGGACGTATTTATGTTTAAATTCTATGGACTAGTATACCAATATTTTGGTTTTAGACAGAACTTGTTTTATATCAATTACAGGTAGTCCGTGTCGGGCAAACACAGGACATAAACATGTTTAAATGATATGGACTTGTGTACCAATATCTTGGTTTTAAACAGAACTTGTTTTATATCAATTTACATGGACTCAGTGTCGGATAGACACGGGACGTATTTAGGTTTAAATTTTAAGGTCTAGTGTACCAATACCTTGGTTTTAAACACAAATTGTTTTATATCAGTTACATGGAGTCGGTGTCGGGTAGACACAGGACGTATTTATGTTTAAATTCTATGGAATAATGTATATCTTGGTTTAGAAATGAATCATATGTTTAATAATGGTTGAATTCATATATGTAATATTTTGGTTGAAACAGTACTTGTTTTATATCAATAACATGGAGTCAGTGTCGGATAGACACAGGACGTATTGTGGTTTAAATTCTGAGGTCTAATTTACCAATACCTTGGTTTTAAACAGAAATTGTTTTATTATATTTATTACATGGAGTCAGTGTCGGGTAGTGTCACAGGATGACCTTAGTGGTTGGGCTAACTCAGGAAAGAATCAATGACGGTGAATGCATTTACATAAGTTTAATGCAACTTTTAAAATATGTTTAATATATATACAATTATCTAAAAAAACAAGCGAATACACAAATGAACTATGAAAAGAATGTTCTCCTGAACGTTTAAGACGTTCTTAGTATTGTTATAAATACTGAATGTCTAAGACACTGAAGTGTTGTTAAAGCTATAACAATGTTGATCTAGCGCGATAACTGTGATGCGCGAGAGCTCATGAAGATGATGATGCGCGAATTCAATGGATGATTGTCATCAAATGCCTTCTGTAAGGGTTGATGACGCGATGCAATGACAGTTAATCTCCACTGAGATTGTGAATGATATTCCTCCAGTGAGGACTGGTAACGGGCCCACCTTGTGTCCCGGGGTTGTCGTTAGTAAAACCTGGCTGCGCAGGTACGGGGACCGTCTCCACCGCTTGTAACGTTATTCGTGGAAGCTTAGCTCCACTCCTGGATATCCAAACCTAGATGGCTTACTCCAACCCTGGATGGCTTATATCCTGGATGGCTTATATCCTGGATGGCTTAGGCTGTAATTATACATACGTTTTAGCTGTCTGTTTACAAACATAACAATCTTGCATAATTATCATTACCCAAACAAATCATTATTCAATCAATATATGTAAGCTGTACTAATGATGAGTAGCAATGTATACATATTCTACAACGCCATGTATACGCTATGTACGTCGCTGTTAATCAATGCCCCTAATACATGTAATATAAACATGATCAAATAACTCATATATTACACTCACTGAGTTATGTTTGCACGCAATGTTAACAATCGTGTATTACAATCACTGAGTTATACGCCAACGTTAACTAATGCACCTATTATCCACTGTTATCAAATTAATATTGTTTTACAATTAATGATCAATTACAATAATTACATCTAATAAAGTAACTTCAAACTCATATGCTAGTCTAAAGTTATGTTTGAGAAACATCAATGCTAACCGGATGTCGTAACCGCCAAACAAGATGGCGCCGCCCACTGAATACAAATATACGATAAAAGTTTAATAAAACTACTAACCACATGTTGCCTGTGAAATTTGCCGTCCAATCTCTGTTCCAACAAAGTACCTTCGACGATCCCGGCGAAAGCTAGAAGACAATGGGTTTTATAGCAAACATTACGCCCAAATCATTATTTGCCCCGTTCAGTCCGTGACAAACGTGGCTAAATCTACAGTATTGAATCTACACGCGAGGCCCTTATACAATTTTGCCGTTTAAGGAAAATATACCTATACGTTTACATGCATTAGCACAAAACTAAACTTATGACACGGCCTCTCTGGCGGCCACTTAAAATGTGCACGCTTTTACGTGTTACATGAATAGATCATGAATTGTGAAATTGTTTCACCTCGAACAATAGATTTTGGGTGTAACCGATACAAGAGCTATATACGACCAGTACGCTCTACCCGTGACATTTTGTGACAACATCTCCCCACTTA
The DNA here is from genome assembly GCA_037043455.1 of Cyrtodaria siliqua. Taxonomy (NCBI): domain Eukaryota; kingdom Metazoa; phylum Mollusca; class Bivalvia; order Adapedonta; family Hiatellidae; genus Cyrtodaria; species Cyrtodaria siliqua. The sequence continues at coordinate 25,471 of JAWPHD010011118.1, forward strand.
AAGAAAGTGCTACACTTTTAAAATTCAACAAAATGATAATTAATATTTACACGTTAAGAAACTATTAATTCTTCTGAGCAAACGAGCGACAAAACGTACAAGCTGATCGCTCAATCGCTTGAGTATGTTAACTATTACCACTGCAGTTATAACCTAATATAATATGTAATTACAATTTCAACACTATTCTACAATTGTACACTACCCTGTCGTAACATATACTACTATTGTACAATACACTGCAATACACTATTGTATTAAACCGGTCATTATGTGCGGCGACTTAAATAGTCTGCCCCAATATTGTGCTTTCCACGATCTATTACACCGACTTTACGGTTACTAATAACACTACTTCCTGTCACTACAAGAACTCCAACTTTACACATCGCATCCATCGCATTACCAGTATACTGTTTGCGAAATGGAGTAGGGTCTCTCGTTTCCCTAATCGGCTTTGCTAAAGTGTGCTTAAAGCTACACTGCACTACATCTGTTGGTCTCGACTTATCGGACCGAACAGTACTACACTCAGAGTCTAAACGACTTACCTCTCGTTTCTCTGCTACACTAAGCCTGCCCGATATGTCTACATCGGCTGCTGTTTCCTTACCTACACTAGTGGGAAAATACATGGGACAAGTGTCCTCACTACTGTCTTCCTCACTATCCTCAATAACTGCAACATTAACTACGGTTAACACCCTTTGTTGCACATTATCGGTTCTACTGATATACTCTTTCAGCATATTCGCATGAAAGGTCTTTAACTTTCCGTTTATCTCGATACGGTAATCCATAGTGTTCACTATCCCTCTAACGTAAAACGGACCTTTCCATTGTAATAACAACTTGTTATTGTCGGTCGGGAGTAACAGTAACACCTGGTCATCTATCTTAAACTTCCTAGCTCTAGCTTTCTGGTCATAGTACCGTTTGTACTTGGTACTTGCCTTAACTAACTGACTTTGAGCTATCTTACAAGTCTCCTCTAGTTTCTCCTTCAGATCTAAAACATACTGATATGTAGTCTTAACCTCATCACTATCTACTTCACCTGCCCACATCTCTCTAAGAATCCTCATGGGACCTCTAACTGACCTACCGTACAATAACTCAAACGGAGAAAATCCTAAACTCTCTTGTGGAACCTCTCTAAATGCAAACAATAAAGCATTGAGATACTTGTCCCAATCTTTGGGTCTCTCGGTACACATACGCCGTAACATTTGCTTTAACGTCCCGTTAAATCGTTCGACTAACCCGTTACACATAGGGTGATATGGTGTTGTCATGATTTGACGCAAAGACAATAACCTGCTTACTTCAGCCATAAGTTCTGACGTAAACTGTGACCCACAATCAGTCAGCATTTCCTCTGGTACACCTAGCCTACTGAACATATCAACTAATGCCTCAGCTACTCTCTCAGTTTCAATTGAGGGCAATGCGACTGCCTCCGGATACCTAGTTGCATAGTCTACCATGGTTAAAATGTACCTATTTTTCCTATCCGACACTGGAAAAATTGGTCCAACTATGTCTACGGCTACCCTCTTAAATGGTGTATCTATCAGTGGCATCTGACCTAAATGTACTTTGGTCACTCGACCTTTTGGTACTGTCCTTTGGCATACATCGCAGGACCTACAATACCTAGTTACATCTCCACTAACGCCTGGCCAATAAAATTCTGCCAATACTCTATCTGACGTTTTCTTTACGCCTAAATGACCTCCCATAATCGACTCATGAGCTACCTTAAGCACTGTCGTTCTATACTGGGTAGGAACCACTAATTGGTGAAACTGTCTACTACCACTATCTTCAAATTCTCTGTACAATAACCTATTCTTATGTACAAACTTACAACTACCGGACCCTTTACACTTCTTCACTACACCATCCTTGGCCTTCACCTTACAAGGACCTAATGACTCGTCTTGAGTTTGTGCTTCTATAAACTCCGCTTTGGATATGTCACCTACGGCTGCAGGAACCTTTAATTTTCTATAAGCCTGAGCTTGCTTCTGAACCTGCGCTCTAGTCTCTACGGCATTACTTATGCTACTTCTAAAATCGGACATTACCGGAAGTACTGAACCTTCTATGTTCCCCATCGTTAAATCATACATCGGGTCGTCCATACATAGTGCCTCTGTAGTCCCTTTAAAGAAAGGTGTATCTACCTCTATTCTCGCTATTGGCACGTGCTCTACCGACTTATTTAACAACATACACGGTGACTGTTTACCTACCAACTGGTCATCCGTAACTAAACTACGCCTAACTACCACACCTGTACAACCTGTATCCCTCATTACAATTACGTCCGTGCCATTCACTCTACCATCTGCCGTTGGAAGATTTGCATACGGAAAGAGACATGTTCCGATCTTCGTCATTACACCATCCGCTTTAACACAACAGCTACTACTCTCGGTTTTAATAACCGGACTATTACTACCTCTGCCTCTACCTCTACCTCGGTTTTGACCACCTCTACCTCTACCGAAATTCCATGGGTTGTTAAAACCTTGGTTCTGACTCCCTACATTGTTGTCCACTCTACTATTTTCACTAAAATTGTCTACGACAGCGGACACTTTCACCGCTTTCCTACACTCATGTGAAGCATGATTCCCATTACAGTGACGACAACGAATAAAAGGTCTACCTATGTTACCACTATTGCTACCTCCTCTAGCACCCATCGAACTACCTCCACCTCTATAGTTTCCACTCTGGCCTTTCTGTTTATGATCGTCCCCTTGCCTATCTCTAAAAGTTCTGTCTTTCGACACTACATTATGAGCTCCACCTCGAGCCTCGGCAAACTGATCTGCTTGTGTTGCCATTTCTCCTACACTAGCTAATTTTCTTTCTTTGAGAAATAAGAACAGATCTCTACTACAAACATTGAATAGCTGGTCCCGCAACAAGAAATCTACGAGGCCCTGATAAGTCTGCGCTACCTTCCCTAACTCTAACCACCTATCTAAGTAATTTCTAGACCTACTAATAAACTGAAAAAATGACTCGCCTTTCTCAGGCAGACACGCTCTAAACCGCTTTCTAAAACCTTCTTCAGTTAACTCAAATCTCTTTAAAAGAGCATCCTTTAACTTGTCATAGTCAAGAGCATCTAAACTAGGTAATCTAGAAAATACATCTAAGGCCTTGCCTCTCAATAACGCACTTAAATGAACTGCCCACTTATCTTTGGTCCATTCCTGTAACTCAGCATAACGTTCGAACCGTAACAAGTAACTGTCCATGTTATCTTTGTCAGCATCAAAGTATGGTAACTTCGAACCTTTTAACTTCCCAGAATAACTATCTTTCCCTTCAGTTTTACTTTCCTTACTATGTGTCTTAGCTGCTTCCAACTCTAAAGCTAACTTATGCTCAAACTCTTTTTGCTCCCTTTCCATTAACATCTTAGCCTTAGCTAGTCTACCATCTGTTTCGAACCTCTCATGTTCTAACTCTTGCTTCTCCTTTACTATTCTACTTTCTAATTCTACCTTCTCTTTATCATCATCTCGCTTCTCTTTAGCTAATCTACTTTCGAATTCTAGCTTCTCTTTAGCTAACCTACCTTCTAATTCTAACTTCTCTGTGGATAGTCTACTTTCTAATTCTAGCTTCTCTTTAGCTAATCTACTTTCTACTTCTAACCTATCTTTCTCAGTTTCTAGCTTCTCTTTAGCTAATCTATTTTCGAATTCTAACCTATCTTTCTCTTCATCCCTTTCCCGCTTTGCTAATTCTCTTTCCTTAAGTCTAAATTCCCTTTCCCTAGCCTGTTCGTCTTTAACAAAGGTTCTAAGCTCCTCTCCAGCATACCCTAACTCCTTACCCATTTCCGTAAGATCCTTTATGGACGTCATGTCTATAGACATTGTGAACTACACACTACGATAATTACAATACACACGTCACTAATAATTCTACTCAACTAACTACTAATGGTAAGTCACTGTGTCCTCAGTAAATACCTGGGCATCATCATAGGACAAGTTACATACACATTTGTACTAGCGCTAACTACTAACGATTATGTGTAGATAGTATCTAGCTTCCACAAAACATATGCACTACATAAAATATCTTAATTTGATATTGGACATAAACCTTAAACAATCATCGAAATGTGTATAACATGTACATGTATATTTACTTCTCCCATCAATATAAGTATACTCGAGTGTCACAGCATGAGTAGAACGTCTTGTTCGCCAACCTAATTGGATACTATGTGTATATCAAGGGAGGTAAAAACAAACACCCAAATTATTGAGCAAAAGTGCCTCAGACCCACTCGTGTAGACCACTGCGACCTCGCGCCAAGGAAAGAACGGACAAAACAACAGTTTGGACTCACCCCACCCTTGTCGTGTCTTGACTTGTCTTCCAAGCAGTAGCCGTGATCGTCGACAGTCGCCTTGATGGATCAGAGGGTGGTACACAATTCTAAAATAATAAGTAGAGATTTAGTATATCATAATAAAGATCACTTATTGATTCTTTCCCTCCGTAGTCGCCCAAAATCCCACTTCTGACACCAGTTGTCACAGGATGACCTTAGTGGTTGGGCTAACTCAGGAAAGAATCAATGACGGTGAATGCATTTACATAAGTTTAATGCAACTTTTAAAATATGTTTAATATATATACAATTATCTAAAAAAACAAGCGAATACACAAATGAACTATGAAAAGAATGTTCTCCTGAACGTTTAAGACGTTCTTAGTATTGTTATAAATACTGAATGTCTAAGACACTGAAGTGTTGTTAAAGCTATAACAATGTTGATCTAGCGCGATAACTGTGATGCGCGAGAGCTCATGAAGATGATGATGCGCGAATTCAATGGATGATTGTCATCAAATGCCTTCTGTAAGGGTTGATGACGCGATGCAATGACAGTTAATCTCCACTGAGATTGTGAATGATATTCCTCCAGTGAGGACTGGTAACGGGCCCACCTTGTGTCCCGGGGGTTGTCGTTAGTAAAACCTGGCTGCGCAGGTACGGGGACCGTCTCCACCGCTTGTAACGTTATTCGTGGAAGCTTAGCTCCACTCCTGGATATCCAAACCTAGATGGCTTACTCCAACCCTGGATGGCTTATATCCTGGATGGCTTATATCCTGGATGGCTTAGGCTGTAATTATACATACGTTTTAGCTGTCTGTTTACAAACATAACAATCTTGCATAATTATCATTACCCAAACAAATCATTATTCAATCAATATATGTAAGCTGTACTAATGATGAGTAGCAATGTATACATATTCTACAACGCCATGTATACGCTATGTACGTCGCTGTTAATCAATGCCCCTAATACATGTAATATAAACATGATCAAATAACTCATATATTACACTCACTGAGTTATGTTTGCACGCAATGTTAACAATCGTGTATTACAATCACTGAGTTATACGCCAACGTTAACTAATGCACCTATTATCCACTGTTATCAAATTAATATTGTTTTACAATTAATGATCAATTACAATAATTACATCTAATAAAGTAACTTCAAACTCATATGCTAGTCTAAAGTTATGTTTGAGAAACATCAATGCTAACCGGATGTCGTAACCGCCAAACAAGATGGCGCCGCCCACTGAATACAAATATACGATAAAAGTTTAATAAAACTACTAACCACATGTTGCCTGTGAAATTTGCCGTCCAATCTCTGTTCCAACAAAGTACCTTCGACGATCCCGGCGAAAGCTAGAAGACAATGGGTTTTATAGCAAACATTACGCCCAAATCATTATTTGCCCCGTTCAGTCCGTGACAAACGTGGCTAAATCTACAGTATTGAATCTACACGCGAGGCCCTTATACAATTTTGCCGTTTAAGGAAAATATACCTATACGTTTACATGCATTAGCACAAAACTAAACTTATGACACGGCCTCTCTGGCGGCCACTTAAAATGTGCACGCTTTTACGTGTTACATGAATAGATCATGAATTGTGAAATTGTTTCACCTCGAACAATAGATTTTGGGTGTAACCGATACAAGAGCTATATACGACCAGTACGCTCTACCCGTGACATTTTGTGACAGGTAGACACTGGATGTATCTATGTTTAAATTCTATGTAATAGTGTAACAATATCATGGTTTAGAAATGTCTCATATGTTATATGTTTAATATTGGAGATTTGAATTCATATTGTAAGTTACTTAGATGGTATTTGATTGTTTCAATTTTGAGCCCGTTCTTTTAGTTCAGTCGGTCGTCAAATAAATAACAAGAGCATCAAGAATTGCAGGGCCTTCCATAGTCCCCTACCGGCCCAGACAAACATTTTCCAGATATTTTCTATGATGGAGGTCAAAGATCAAGGTCAAGGTCACATTACCTTATTTTGAAACGTGACACACCGCTATCCCAAGATGTATTCACATACCAAGTTTGGTATCTCTAAGTGTTATAGTATTGAAAATACGGTCCGGACAAACATTTTCTATGACAGAGGTCACAGGTCAAGGTCAAGGTCATAGTCACCTTATTTTGGTACGCGACACACCGCTATTCCAAGATGTATCCACATACCAAGTTCGGTATCTCTTAAGTGTTATAGTATTGAAAATACGGTTTCTATGACAGAGGTCACACGTCAAGGTTATGGTCATAGTGACCTTATTATGGTACGCGACACACCGCTATCCCAAGATGTATCCACATACCAAGTTCGGTATCTCTAAGAGTTACAGTATTGAAAATACGGTCCGGACAAGCATTTTCTATGACAGAGGTCACAGGTCAAGGTCACAATGACCTTATTTTGATACGCGACACATCGCTATCTCAAGATCATATACCAAGATTGATATCTCTTAGTGTTATAGTATTGAAAATACGGTCCGGACAAGCATTTTCTATGGCAGAGGTCACAGGTCAAGGTCAAGGTCACAATGACCTTATTTTAGTACGTGACACACCGCTATTCCAAGATGTATTTAAATACCAAATTTGGTGTCTCTAAGTGTTATAGTGTTGGAAATACGCTCCGGACAATCATTTTCTATGACAGAGGTCACAGTGAGCTTATTTTGGTACTCGACACAACACTATCCCAAGATGTATTCATATAGCAAGTTTGGTATATCGTAAGTGTTATAGAAATGAAAATACGGTCCGGACAAGCATTTGCTATGACAGAGGTCACAGGTCCAGGTCAGGTCACAATGACCTTATTTTGGTACGCGATACACCGCTATCCCAAGATGTATCCACATCCCAAGTTTGGTATTGCTAAGTGTTATAGTATTAAAAATACGGTCCGGACAAGCATTTTCTATGACGGAGGTCACAGGTCAAGATCAAGGTCATAGTGACCTGTTTTTGGTACATGACACACCACTATCCCAAGATGTATCCACATACCAAGTTTGGTATCTCTAAGTGTAATAGTATTGAAAAAACGGTCTGAACAAGCATTTTCTATGGCAGAGGTCACAGGTCAAGGTCACAATGACCTTATTTTGGTACTCGATACACTGCTATCCCAAGATGTATTCAATACCAAGTTTGGTATCTCTAAGTGTTACAGTATTGAAAATACGGTCCGGACAAGCATTTCTATGGCAGAGGTCACAGGTCAAGGTCAAGGTCACAATGACCTTATTTTGGTACGTGACACACCGCTATCCCAAGATGTATTCAAATACCAAGTTTGGTGTCTCTAAGTGTTATAGTGTTGTCAATACGCTCCGGACAAGCATTTTCTATGACAGAGGTCACAGTGACCTTATTTTGGTACGCGACACACCACTATCCCAAGATGTATCCACATATCAAGTTGGATATCTCAAAGTTTTATAGTATTGAAAATATGGCCCGGACAAGCATTTTCGGAACATTTTCTATGACAGAGGTCACATGTCATGGCTAAGGTCACTGTGACTTTATTATGGTATGCGACAAACCGCTATCCCAAGATGTATTCAAATATCAAGTTGGGTATCTCTAAGTGTTATAGTATTGAAAATACGGTCCGGACAAGCATTTTCTATGACAGAGGTCACAGGTCAAGGTCAAGGTCACAGTGACCTTTTTTTGGTACGCGACACACCGCTATCCCAAGATGAATCCACATACCAAGTTTGGTATCTCAAAGTCATAGTATTGATTATATGGCCCGGACAAGCATTTCGGAAGGACGGACGGAAGAACGGACGGACGGACCGGGTGCAAAGCTATAGTCCCCCCACCCCGGGACCGGTGGGGGACTAATAAATATACATTTATGACGTATGTGTTGTTGTCGTGTTACTCCTCATAGGGGGCGCACTCTCAGTGGAGTGTACGTGGCGTGTATACAACGCCAGTTGTTGCCATTCATCGTTGGATGACTGGCCTGTTAACACGTTCAAATTTTAGATTCTTAGAAAATAGTATTGCAGTAACTTATGGATTTGAAGACATTTCGGGATATTGATGTTGTCCTGGCTGTTCCATCGATTATTGAAACGTTTGTACTTTTGATAGTTAAAGGTCAAGTCCGAGATATTATCCTGAGTGATATGTTATCGGATACATGTTTCCCATACGTGTATTTTTCGCGGACGACTCGGTATCACATTGATGGTGCTCTATTTAAAGTACGACGTGATTGGTGGAGCTGGTGCAGTAGGAACGCTAGCCCTATGGCGTAGGAATATCTATCAAACAAGGTCAAGTGATGAAATCGATAACAAAATGACATTATCGGGAAAATTGTCACTGGTCAGATTTATACACCTCTTATCTATAAACTGTGATTATGACAAAACACAATCACAGATCGTTGTTAAAGTAATAATATTCACAAACTACATTGGTCGAACATAATTGGTGTACACGTCGTGTAATTCCAATTAATAGTTAAAGGTATTTTTCAAAGGGATGAATTTAGGTTGTTTTAAGGTTTAAATTGCCGACGATGCGCTTTTAAATCAAAATCGATTTGTTTCATCAATTTAGAAGCGAGAATAAAAACAAATACATGTACGTGTAGATAAATCTTTCCTCTGTCCATATGCAAAATTTTAATGAAATCGGAGACAAGTACTTTTTTTCCCAAAATTAACTAACATGACCCACGGACTCAAAGACGGCATAATGCATATACATTTACAGACGCAAGAAATAAAATAATTCCATTATTTCAATACATATATTTCAATTGTATGTATCCATGCATTCCAGATTAAATTTCTGATATATACATGCTTTTGATTTATGCCGAAGTGCTCAAAATAGGTTTTAACATACCAAATTGCAACGGTACGTCGGGAAAGGAAATGAGGACGGTGAAAAAATATGTGGCAGTGCTAATTTTCTGAATCCGAAGAAATAGGGAAAAAATGAAGTTTAACAGCGAGAATGAATTTTTTTTATGAAAGTGTTCATTGACAAAGTACACCGTATTCGCTAAAATATGAAAAATCGCCTTTCGAAGTTAATGTTCAATTGGGATATAAAACCATGAAATTATGAAATCCTTTTTAAGAGATGTATTGATTTCAACATTGTTCTGTATTTAATAAATCATTAGAGTGAATGTTCACAGTTTTTTCATACACCATTACGGTAGTATCCCTGCAACCCCGCCCATCATCCCACCCCCACCACCCTCCATAAATTATTGATTACGTTGTATATAGCTGCAAATGCGCAGTTTTAATCAAATTCGATTTATTTCATGTAGATATGTAAAATATAAAAAAAATCGGAGGCAAGTACTTTTTTTTTCCCCCAAAAATTAACGAAGTACACCGTAATCGCTTAAATACGCCGAATCGACGTTCCAAATCGATGTTCATTTATAAAGATAAATCGATTTCAGCATTGTTCAGTATTTGTTATATCATTGATGTAGTATGTTCACAGTATTTATGAGAGCAACATTACGGTAGTTACAAACCTCCAACCCCGTCGGCTTCCCCCCTCCACCCCGTACACACAATACGTTGTGTATTGCTGAGAATGCGCCTTTGATTCAAATCTATTTATTTCGACATTTTAGAAGCGAGAATAAAAACAAAATCATATAGATACATCTCTCCTCTGGATATATGTAGAATTTCAATCAACGGAGACAAGTACTAATTAAGTAACAGGACCGTCTGACCCAAAGACGGCAACATTCATATTCATTTAGAAAGATGATCGGCTACAGAAACAATTAAATAATTTCGTTATGTAAACACATATATTTAAAATGTATGTGTCCATGTATTTTACAATAAATTTTTGATCTATACATGCTTTGGATTTATGTCAGAGTGCTCAATTTATTTTAACAAACAATGTTGCAACGGTATTTCGGAAAATGAAATCGTGATGGCGGCAATATACGTTGCAGAGTTAATTTTCGAAATCAGGAAAAGCGATAAACTAATATAAGTTTAACAGGCAGAAGTATATTATTTTAACTGTTCGTTTAAAACTGAGGGGGCTAAGCGAGTTTTAAAGAAAGCAAGATTGGCATGTGTCAATTTAACCTCGTAAATAAATGACTGACGAGTAACAGACATGCTACTGTCAGTAACAAACATGATTTTGTGTAGACTCGAAGAATGCATAACATAAACTCTTTCAGGTGAAGAGGAAAAACTGTGTGGGCAAGACTTTTCATTTTCCGATCATGGTAACAGACCTTTCAACTACTGACTTCAAAATAAACATGGATTATCATTTCACCAAAGGCAGTCAAAGTATGACGTTTTATGAAATTAGCCTTAGAGAAAGTAAAAAAGAGTTTCATTGCAGACACGGGAAAATAGAGTTACGGTGCGGACAATGGTTTTCATGATCGGATCAGTGAGTGACCTTGACATTTGATCTCGAACTAAATAGGGGTCATTCTCTCACCAAATGCAGTCAACCCATGTAGTTTCATGATACATGTATTTGCTTCAGTAAATAAGGAGTTACATTGTGGCCAAGGTATTTCATGATCGTTTCAGGGTTATATTGACTTTTGACCTATTAACCTCAAAATCATCAAACTGTGCAACAGTCTTATCACAGGCAGTCAACCCATCGCGTTTCAAGAGTCTTCCTTCAGGAAATGAGAAGTTACAGTGCGGACAATGGGTTTCATTATCCGGTCAGTGACCTTGACCGTTGACCCATTTAAAATCAAAAGGATCACCCTCTCGACATAGGCGATCCATCCATTAAGTTTCATGAGAATTGCTTTAGGGAAAGTGGACTTACAGTTTACAACATTTTACATTATCATGTTACGGTGACAATGACCTTTGACCTAATGACCTCAACATCAAAAGGCATCATTCTCTCACCAAATGCACTCAAACCTGCATTTTGATGAGATTTGCTTCTGGGGAAGTGGACAGTGCAGACAAGGGTTTTCATAATCATTATTGGGTCACGGCGCCCTTGACCTTCAATATTTGATATGCAAATACTGATGCTTCGTACAAAGTTTCGTCAAAATCCAACAAGTAGCGCAGACAATATTTGTGACGGACGAACGGGAAGGCCAAATATAATCTGTCTCACCTACCACTTTGTGGTGGAAGACATAATTATAAAGACAATATTTTAGTTCATATGTATACTTTATTAAGCAAATAATTGAGCGAAAACATAAACTTCAGCATTGACTCTGGCCAGTGGTGTACATGGAGTCTTCTTCCACATGACGTGCAGCCTGAAAGAAAATAAAAAGTTAATATAAGTCAGACAGAGTATTCAATTTGAATCAGATGTTGCGAGGGGGTGCTAGGGCATGTTTAGAGGAATGGGACAGTTTTAAATTTAATTATTGTTTAACGCCTAATCAACACGTTGTTTAGGTTATTTCGGGCCGCCCCAAAGAGAGGAGGAAAGATACGTAGGCATCCAGGAACCCTGTCCTACGGTTACTATAACGTGATTGGAGGACAGGCTCCGATACACAGGACGACCCGGTTTACGTTCCCATCAGACGAACGAGGCTAGCAGGACACATCAAAGTAACCCAGTGGCGCCAGTAAGACTTGAATCCGTGTTCACCGGATTCAAAGCCGATATGCTATAAACGTCCCTTGACCAAAACTGAGTAAATGGCACATCAAATAAAAGGTCAATACATATTATATTGTGTATCATACGAGTATATGATTGATCTGACATGATTACAGAACAATTTTAATGTATTTTTCACCCAACAGTACAGCAAGAATCTATTATAAGGAAAGATAAATCTGACAGAGGGTGCAATGCTCTATAGGCCATTTTTACTAGAAGGGGAATAAAAAACAAGTTTTGCCAAAAAATCTAAAATAGTTAAATTGTACACGTTTTGTTCATAGGATATTTTACTTTAATGACTTAGTAAGGTCATTTTTCATGGAGAGAAAACATTAATATACTATTATTTATTTTCTCTCTCAAAACCTGGTGATGCAACTAGTTTTAGAAATAAAACACGATTAAATAGGGCAGCTGAGAAGACACTTTTGTAGATGTTTTGGTCTGTTCTGATATGAAAATGTGTAAAACAGACACAAGATTGGAAATTTGCTATGTGTCCCTTTAATAAATTGGGGACCCATCACATAGAACATAATCATATTGTAATTTGTTGATGTTAAAGGGACACACGGCAATCTTGAAGTATTTATCAAGCATTAACATTAGCATCTCCATTTTTTTAACCTGGTAACTTTTTAAATTTAAACCTGCTTGCACTAAAAATTAAATAAAAGTGTCAGTTTTCATTTTGTCTTCGATATTCTATCAAATACTTAACTATATTATAGGTGCACTATTATCAATAGTAAGTAATGTGTAAAACAATTTCTTCGAACTATTCTAAAAATAATATTAAAAATTGCACAAATGCAAATTATGCAGACAAATTTACCGAATTCCAGAAGTTATAAACAAATAAAGACTGCCTGATGTCCCTTTAACACAACTTGTTTTCGCATGTATCCAGTACATGTAGTTTACACGAGCTCATATGACAATCACGCTGCATTATAACTGAAAACATGTTTTACTCTAACTTTGAACAGCACCGTGCAAGCATAACACGTGTGGTAATACAAGCTCCATTTAAAGAACTGCACAAGTGCAAACAATTTTTAAAAAGGCTCCCATCTCCATATGATCCAACGGCATTTAATACGGCTTGATATTCTGAAGTCGTCAGTATCAATTCAGTTAGAGCTGCTCAAGAGCACAATTCATATTTGAGGCCTCTCTGAAAAACAACATCAGTCCAATGGCAATGATTAAACAGACATAGTTTATCCTTTGTTATACATAATGTAACATATTTAAAAAAGAAAAGAAAAAAAGAAGAACTATACTGAATAAAGCATGAATAGTACATGTGCTCAGTTACAATGTTAATGTCCTGAAAACAACTCTCATCCTTCATTATACATGTCAACTATAATGTAGCCTGAATTGGAGATCCATTAAACACATTGTTCCACTTTCAGAGCATATTTCCAGCCCATTGAATTGTCATTTATTTTGAGAAACACTGGATGCAAGTGTAGTAGCTCCACCTCCTTAAAAGCTTTTAAGTAAAGTATACTTTCTCGAAATTTGGCGCGTTTTCTTTGTTTTGCAACAGAAAGTAAATGTAAAGAAATGTAAATTCAAAATCACTTCATAGAAATACAAAAAGATCGGACAGGGAAAGTAGCATTCAAGGAGGACAGTCAACCACAAAACACAGAAACAAACACGCAAACAGACAAACAAGAAGGCAAAGGCAATATTAAATGCAAAAGACAACACAAACACAAAAGGGTTGACAATAGGGCTACCGCCTTGGAACGGTCAGTGGCAAAGTAGACCACTGGGGGTTTAAACCGGTTCTAGGGTGCACCAAACCTCACACTTACCCTACTGTCATCCCATTAAAACTGGACAGTGTAAATAAAGAAATCCCCGCCATGATCTAATCTCTAACCAACAAGGCAGCATCAATAGGCAATATAAGTAAAACACAAATATGCTCGTGTAAATATGATATAAAAAAAAACAATAGCCTAGAAAGCCACAATGAAGGTACTCAATGACTTGGCAGAAGCCAGAGCAGTAGAGAATAAATCATTAAGGGCACGACAAGAAAGATCATGGACAAACGTCCCAATGGGCTTTAGGTAGGCGTCATCATAGGGTCCATAGCCTGTCCGGTCATCGTACAATTAAAGAGGAAAGCATAGTGGCGAACTGTAAAAGGGTCCACCACCAAGCATGCAGTACGTTGCAAAATGATAGGGTCATAACCTCTTTTGATAAACTTGTTAACAAGTTTAACAAAGATAGTATGAAAGCGACCATGACCAAGAATCTTACGAAGCCTATAAATCATGTCTCAAATCTCTACTGTACATAAATATGAATCTGACCGATTTCAGTCAAATGCCAATGCAATTTACATTGTTTCAATGGTAGTTGTATCGGGTTATGTATTCACGAATGTGCGAGAAAATGGGATAACATAACGATATAGAGACAACGCTAACAATTTACATTCATGCATTTGAGGGGTGGGGGTGGAGGGGGTTTCTAGTTTCCTTACCCCCTCCTTGTTTTCGGTGTGCAAGCTCCATCTACACCCCCGCCCCCACCCCACACACACACCTACCGTACTTGGGTGTGGGCGGGCGGGCGGGGGTTGCGGGGGAAATTGATAGCTTTTCTACTAGTAATTGTTTTATTCCACGAAACGTTCTACAGTTTACAGTACATCCAGTTACTGGAAAGATCGGAGTACACGAAAATCACTTATTGTGATTATGAACTTTCTATTATACAGTATACACCACTTTTTTAGGCACTATATTTGTCCAATGTCTGAATATGTACGATCTAAAAGTGGTGCGTTCTGTTTATTAACAAACACATTTTAATGACAAAACCAATACCTTGATAATGGACCTCTAGCAGCAGACAGTAATCCCAAATACAATTTGCACCAACATGTCAATTTATGTCACGTGTCAAGTTATGTCACGGTAACCTGTCAACAACACTGCACCGTGCTGACACATAATGGGACGTTATTTCGTTCGGTAAGGTATTCGTTTTTACATAATCTACGGTATGAAACACTGTACGCGTATTGTAAGACCGACGTAGAGCGCACAATTTCGGCTGTAAAGTAATGGCGTCTGTTTTAATTGAAATTCGTAAAATAGTTCGCAAAATACAAAGAAATAGTCCTGTTCGCGGAGTAAAAATGCGAACAGAACTGATATGTTATAGGTCCGTGGCGTTCCTACTGCTAAGGATGAATTTGTTATGTCTTAGAAATGATAACATAAGTTTAATACAGTTTATGTTTAATTTATCACCATTGAAAGTTGCTTAAGTAATTCAGTCGAAGGAAAGTGTATTATATAAGGGAGAATACTGGGTTGGTTGTATGCTAAGATAGTAGATATAACATCGTATCTCCTTTGCTTATTCAGTAATCGGAAAGTATTGCGTTTGCTTTATATGTACTGTATAATTCGCGTAAGCGATCTGGATTCAGTTTGGCATATGTCATGTAACAATAACAGACTGGCGCAAGTGTGTGATGAGAGATTGCTATATTTTAAAGTTGTAGTTTCTTATGTATCGTAGTATAAGTTGAAGGTGAAGTGTGTTATTTATTAATGTTAATAAGGTCAGTCAGTCGGTCGTCCAATGGCTTATACCAATAAATAATAAATATACATTTATAACGTATGTGTTGTTGTCGTGTTACTCCTATGAGAAGGGTGAGTGTTAAGAAGAGAATAAACATTAAACTGAAACAAGTTTCCAAAAAAAAAAAAAAATAATAATATTTTTCTTGAACAACCAAAAGAAAAAGAAAAAGGAGAATTCAAATAAATAATAACCCACGATCACCGGTTCACAATATAGCATATTTAAGAAAATCAAGGGCCATAACTCTGGTGTTATTGGTCTGATCTGGCTGGTTTTGATCTTGTCCGATCTTTCCTTGATACAACGACACTGACAAAGTTTGGTAAAGATCAACTTACAAATGAAGGTCCTATCGTGTTAACAAGCAAAAGTTAAGGACAGACGACGGACAACTCGCCATGCCATAATGTCTGCTGCCTTCGGCCAGTAGAGCTAAAAGTATTCGTGTTTTTCTAATTTCACTCATATGTAGTATAGTTAGATTATTCTTGGTGCTTGTAGCATTATTCTTGGTGTTCTAAGCAGGAGATAAGTTAAGTTAAGTTAGGTTAACTAGACAAGCTATTTTCATCTAGCATTACAACAAACAACAGGAATATAACAAGCATAATACTACAAGCACCAAGAATAATACTACAAGCACCAAGAATAATGCTACAAGCACCAAGAATAATGCTACAAGCACCAATACTAATACTACAAGCACCAAGAATAATGCTACAAGCACCAATAATAATAATACAAGCACCAAGAATAATACTACAAGCACCAAGAATAATGCTACAAGCACCAAGAATAATGATACAAGCACAAAAAGAAAATCTTACTATACTCCATATGAGTGAAATCAGAAAAATACGAGCAAGCATAGCAGCAGGAAAAAGATTGGGGAAAGATATCAAAGAATTGCAAGACAAATTGAAAATCCTAGTAGCGCAAAGAAAGAAAAAAATCTTTCTCCAGAAGGTAGGACACTGAGAGCAAAAATAGCAACAGAGATGAGATGGGGGTGAAATGTCAAAGAATTACAAAAACAATTACACTGATTAGATGAAATATTGAAAACAAAGAAAGACCGAGAAGAACAAGAAGAAGCAAAGAAGGAGACCAAAATTACATCGACGATACACAAGATATGTCAGATGATAGTACAGATCAAAATGACACCGAAGATAGTACAGAATATATTGAGGATGAATTACGATTTGAGGATCTTTGCACAAAATTAAAACATGGTATGCAGAAAAAGGAAGATCTGTATGAAATCGCAATAATATCTACACAGTTGGAAAATCTTGGATCCATAGCCGAACAAGATAAACATGAAATACACGATTGGCTGAACAAAGTTTTTGTTGTGATACTGACAATTTTTCCAGCTGTATAGCTAACACGTAAATTTAACATTTTTTCATGTAGAGGACCCCGAGGTTTCCGGCGATTTTAGCTTATTGTTCATGCCGTGACATGCACATTTGCCAACTTATCATGTAGTGGACCCCGGGGGGAAACTGTGCCGGATCCTCCAGTTTCTATACTACTCTTAATTATGTTTAATCTTGTATGCATATCAGTAGGAACGCCACGGACCTATAACATATCAGTTCTGTTCGCATTTTAACTCCGCGAACATGTATTTTACGGACTATTTTACGAATTTTCAATTAAAACAGAATCCATTTTTTTACACCCGAAATTGGGCGCGCTACGTCGGCGAGCACTACGGGTACCTATGGAGTCTTAACAACACGCGTACAGTGTTTCATACCGTAGATTATGTAAAAACTAATACCTTACCGGACGAAATAACGTTCCATTATGTGTCAACACGATGCAGTGTTGGTGACTGACAGGTCACCGTGACATAACTTGACACGTGAAATTGACATGTTGGTGCAAAATGGATTTGGGATTACTGTCTGCTGCTGAGTAGAGTCCATTTTCAAGGTATGTGTTTTGTATTAAAATGTGCTTATTAATAAACTTTAGATCGCACATATTTAGACAATGGCCAAATACAGTGCCTAAAATAGTGGTGTATACTGTATAATAGAAAGTTCATAATCACTATAAAGTGTTCTTTGTGTACTCCGATCTTTCCAGTAACTGGATGTACTGTACACTGTAGAACGTTTCGTGGAATAAAACAATTATTAGTAGAAATGCTATCGATGTCCACTGCACCCCGCCCACCCAAGTACGATAGATGGGGGGTGGGGGTGGGTAGATGGAGCTTGAATACCGAAAACAAGGAGGGGGTAAGGAAACTAGAAACCCCCTCCACCCCCAGGCCTCAGATGCATAAATGTAAATTGTTAGCGTTGTCTCTTTATCGTTATGTTATCCCCATTTTCTCGCACATTCGTGAATACATAACCCGAAACAACTACCATTGAAACATTGACATTTGACTGAAATCGGTCAGATTCATATTTATGTACAGTAGAGTTTTGAGTTTTCTTTTTTAAATATGTTACTTAATGTATAACAAAGGATAAACTATGTCTGTTTGATCATTGACATTGGATTGATGTTGTTTTTCAGAGAGGCCTCAAATGTGAATCGTGCCCTTGAGCAGCTCTAAGTGAATTGATACTGACGACTTCAGAATGACAAGCCGTATTAAATGCCATTGGATCATTTTGAGGTGAGAGCCCTTTTAAAAATTGTTTGCACTTGTGTAGTTCTTTAAATAGAGCTTGTGTTATGCTTGCACGGTGCTGTTCAAAGTTACAGTAAAAAATGTTTTCAGTGATAATGCAGCGTGATTGTTATATGAGCTCGTGTAAACTACATGTACTGGATACATGCGAAAACAAGTTGTGTTAAAGGGACACTAGGCAATCTTTATTTTATTTAAAACTTCTGCATAGTTTGCATTTGTGCATCATTAATATTATTTATTAGAATAGTTCAGAAGAAACTGTTTTACACATTACTTACTGTTGATAATAGTGCACCTATAATATAGTTAATTATTTGATAGAATAACGAAGACAAAATGAAACACTTTTATTTAATTTTTAATACAACCAGGGTTAAATTTAAAATGTTACCAGGTTAACAAATGGAGATGCTAATGTTAATGCTTGATAAATACTTCAAGATTGCCGTGTGTCCCTTTAACATCAACTAATTACAATGTGATTATGGTCTATGTGATGAGTCCCCAATTTATTAAAGGGACACAGATCAAATTTCCAATCTTGTGTCTGTTTTAGACATTTTCACATCAGAAGACCACACATCTACAAAAGTGTCTTACTGCCCTATTATTTCTAAAACTGACGGCATCACCAGGTTTTGAGATAGAAAATAATTAGTTGTATATTAATGTTTTTTCCCCATGTAAAATTACCTTACTAAGTCATTAAAGTAAAATCTCATATGAACAAAACGTGTAAGCTTTAACAATTTTAGATTTTTGGCAAGAGTTGGATTTTATTCCCCTTCTAGTAAAAATGACTTATAGAGCATTGCATCCTCTGTCAGATTTAACTTTCCTTATAATAGATTCTTGCTGTAGTACTGCTGGGTGAAAAATACATTAAAATTGTTCTGTAATCATGTCAGGTCAATCATATACTCGTATGATACACAATATAATATGTATTGACCCTTTATTTGATGTGCCATTTACTCAGTTTTGGTCAAGGGACGTTTATAGCATATCGGCTTTGAATCCAGTGAACACGGATTCAAGTCTTACTGGCGCCACTGGGTTACTTCGATGTGTCCTGCTAGCCCCGTTCGTCTGATGGTAACGTAAACCGGATGGTCCTGTGTATCAGAGTCTGTCCTCCAAGCACGTTAAAGAACCATATGTATCTAATCGGTAGTAAGCGTAGGGCAGGGTTCCTGGATACCTATGTATCTTTCCTCCTCTCTTTGGGGCGGCTCGAAATAACCTAAACAACGTGTTGATGAGGCGTTAAACAATAATTAAATTGTAAACTGTCCCATTCCCCTAAACATGCCCTAGCTCCCCCTCGCAACACGTGATTCAAATTGAATACTCTGCTCGACTTATATTAACTTTTTATTCTATGTCTTTCTTTTCTTTCAGTATGCACGTCATGTTGAAGAAGACTCCATGTACACCACTGGCCAGAGTCAATGCTGAAGTTTATGTTCGCTCAATTATTTGCTTAATAAAGTATACATATGAACTAACATATTGTCTTTATAATTATGTCTTCCACCACAAAGTGGTAGGTGAGACAGATTATATTTGGCCTTTCCGTTCGTCCGTCACAAATCTTGTCTGCGCTACTTGTTGGATTTTGACGAAACTTTGTACGAAGCATCAGTATGTGCATATCAAATATTGAAGGCCAAGGGCGACAATAATGATTATGAAAAACCTTGTCTGCACTGTTCACTTCCCCAGAAGAAAATTCATGGTTTGAGTGCATTTGGTGAGAGAATGATGCCTTTTGATTTTGAGGTCATTAGGTCAAATGTCATTGTCACCGTGACTTGATAATGTAAAATGTTGTAAACTTAAGTCCACTTTCCCCAAAGCAAATCTCATGAAACTTAATGGATGGATTGCCTGTGGGTGATTCTTTTGATTTTAAGTGGGTCAACGGTCAAGGTCACTGACCGGATAATGAAACGCATTGTCCGCGCTGTAACTTCTCTTTTCCTGAAGGAAGTCTCTTGAAACGTCATGGGTTGACTGCCTGTGATAAGACTAATGCGCCGTTTGATGATTTTGAGGTTAATAGGTCAAAGGTCAATATCACCCTGAAACGATCATGAAATATATTCAAACGTCATGGGTTGACTGCCTTTGGTAAGAGTATGGTCCCTATTAATATTGAGGTCAGTAAGTAAATCTGAGGTCAACGTCACAGTGACTTGATCATGAAAAATCGTGTCCGCAATCAAACTCTTTATTACATTCTCTTAAGCTAATTTCATAAAACTTCATACTTTGACTGCCTTTGGTGAAATGATAATCCCAGTTTATTTTGAAGTCAGTAGTTGAAAGGTCCGTTACTATGAACGGAAAATGAAAAGTATTGCCCACACAGTTTTTCCTCTTACCTAAAGCAAATTTCATGAAACTTCATTGGTGGACAGTGGAAAGAGGATGATCGTTTGATTTTTAGGTAAAAGGTCAAGTTCCCTGCAGACATCCACTATCCAAGGATAAGCATATGTTACAACACACATGTTATAATATTAATGGTATAATATATGAATATTTTCTTGCACAATGTTGAATCCGGTAAAACAAGTGGTTTTGTTCACCGATACTGTCGCCTGTGAACCAGACCACTTGTTTTTAATTTACAGGATTCAACAGTGTGTAAGACATATTCCGATCATCCATTTTTTTTTAAATCATAAATTAAAAAAATATATATATTAAAACAAACAAAACATGCTATTTGATGAAAACAGACGTATTCAAATTTTCAAAGTAGCAATATTCGCAGAATATAGTAGATTTCAACTGCTGAAAACAAACATGTATTTTTTTTTCAGGAAAAAATAATTCCATGAATATAGTATTTATCATCGTTATATATGTTCAGGGAAATGTTTAATATGTCTGTTTTCGAATATTACAGATCGTAACGCACCGCACATGTATATTCAGTATTTACTTTCAATATAGTAGGGAGTATGACTGCGTTCTGGGACCATATAAATATAAAAGAATAATATATATAAATATATATATATAACGATATATGCCCTATAAATATAAAAGACCCGCACTTTTTGGATTCACGCGTACAGTGTTTCACAACACCACAAATCTGGCAAGTGCTCCATTGACACAATATCATGTCCACATGTTTATGTTATGAAATCTTCGAGTCTACACATAATCATGTTTGTTACTGACAGTAGCATGTCTGTTACTCGTCAGTCATTTATTTACTTGGTTAAAGGGACACATGCCAATCTTGCTTTCTTTAAAACTCGAGTCGCCCCCTCAGTTTTAAACGAACAGTTAAAAGAATATACTTCTTTCTGCCTTTTAAACTAATATTAGTTAATCGCTTTTTCTGATTTCGAAAATTAACTCTGCAACTTATGTTGCCGCCATCATGATTTCATTTTCCGATATACCGTTTCAACATTGTTTGTTAAAATAAATTGGCCACTCTGACATAAACCCAAAGCATGTATAGATCAAAAATTTAGTGTAAAATACATGGACACATACATTTTAAATATATGTGTTTGCATAACGAAATTATTTAATTGTTTCTGTAGCCGGTCGTCTTTCCTTAATGAATATGAATGTTGCCGTCTTTGGGCCGGACGGTCCTGTTACTTAATTAGTACTTGTCTCCGTTTATTGAAATTCTACATATATACAGAGGAGAGATGTATCTATATGATTATGTTTTTATTCTCACTTCTAAAATGACGAAATAAATCGATTTGAATAAAAGGCGCATTCTCAGCAATACACAACGTATTGTGTGTACGGGTTGGAGGGGGGAAGCCGACGGGGTTGGAGGGATACTACCGTAATGTTGCTCTCATAAATACTGTGAACATACTACATCAATAATATAACAACTACTGAACAATACTGAAATCGATTTATCTTTATAAATGAATTCATAATTCCACAATTTTATTCCGTGCGAACATCGATTTGGAACGTCGATTCGGCGTATTTAAGCGATTACGGTGTACTTCGTTAATTTTCGGGGGGAAAAAGTACTTGCCTCCGATTTTTTTTATATTTTACATATCTACAGAGGAAAAGATGTATTTACGCGTACATGCTTTTGTTTTTTTCTCTCGCTTCTAAAATGATGAAATAAATCGAATTTGATTAAAACTGCGCTTTCGCAGCTATATACAACTTAATCAATACGGTATGGAGGGTGGTGGGGGTGAGATGAGGGGCGGGGTTGCAGGGATACTACCGTAATGGTGTCCTTGAGAAAAACTATAAACATTCTACTCTAATAATTTATTAAATGCATAACAATGTTGAAATCAATATATCTCTTAAAAAGGATTTCACAAGTTCATGGTTTTATATCCCGCGTGTAAATTAACTTCGAAAGGCGATTGTTCATATTTTAGTAAACACGGTGTACTTTGTTAATTTTGGGGGGAAAAAAGTACTTTTTTCTGATTGACTTAAAATTTTGGTTTTTAATAGTCGACATGTCAATGAACACTTTCATGGAAAAAAATTCATTCTCGCTGTTAAAACTTCGTTTTTTTGCAATTTTTTCGGATTCAGAAAATTAGCACTGCAACATATATTTTCACCATCCTCATTTTCTTTCCCGACGTACCGTTGCAATTTGGTTTATTAAAACCTATTCTAAGCACTCTATCATACACCAAAAGCATGTATAGATCACAAATTTAATCTGGAATGCATGGATACATAAATTTGAAATATATGTATTGAAATAATGGAATTATTTCATTTCTTGTGTACCCGGTCGCGTCTGTAAATGTATATGCGTTATGCCGTCTTTGAGTCCGTGGGTCATTTTAGTTAATTTTGGGGAAAAAAAAGTACTTGTCTCCAATTTCATTAAAATTTTGCATATGGACAGAGGAAAGATTTATCTATGCGTACATGCATTTGTTTTTATTCTCGCTTCTAAAATGACGAAATAAATCGATTTTGATTTAAAAGCGCATTCTTGGCAATTTAAACCTTAAAACAACCTAAATTCATCCCTTTGAAAAATACCTTTAACTATTAATGGGAATTACACGAAGTGTACACCAATTATGTTCGACCAATGTAGTTTGTGAATATTATTACTTTAACAACGATCTGTGATTGTGTTTTGTCATAATCACAGTTTATAGATAAGAGGTGTATAAATCTGACCAGTGAAAATTTTCCCAATAATGTCATTTTGTTATCGATTTTATCACGTGACCTTGTTTGATAAATATTCCTACGCCATAGGGCTGGCGTTCCTACTGTATGCAACTGAAACACACTGTCTATGGTAGTCGCGTTCGTGTTTGGATTAACCATACATTGCATATAACTATCATTATTCTTCCAGATTGCACCCAGTCTCTCTAAATCGGTGTTGACAGAGTACATGTAAATTCCATGTATACCTTGTATAAAGAAAAAGAATATGTTTCAGAGACCGCAGAGCTGTAGGATTTTGAGTATGTTACTCATACCTGTTTTTACAAAACCCCTCAGTTTTAAAAAATTGTAAGTCAGTATCATTACTCATCAACTTAACTCAAAAACGCATAGCTTTTAAAACTCATGAGCATTATATTTGTATGTATTGTCTTGTGGAACAGTTTATTCCATAGTTACATGATGAATATTGCTCCAAGCATGTGTCTAATATTAAGGCCATACAGTGTTTCTTTTGTTTTTGCTTCCATTTAATCAGAATATTTGTTTGCTTTAAAATGTATTAATTCACATCCATTTTGAACGCATGAACTATTTAAAGCAAGTGTTTACTCTGAACGAGTTATTGTTACTCATTCGTTTTGAATCTGATGAGTAAATCCTTATTGCAGTCAAAAATTATTTACAGCTCTGGAGACCTAATTGTATTAGAAAATACAAATATAAAATTATGTCCAGAGGACATGGATTCTCTGTGTCCAGTCACATAAAAAGTCAAAAATATTTGTAAGTACTTTGATATGTAGGAACATGTTGCTGTTCGTTAGGTTATTAGGTTTTCAAGCCCTCCACCCCCACCCACATGGCCCCACTCCCAAACAATAGCCCCGATAAATAGTTATACCTGAATGGCCAGAAACCAACGAAATTGGGCGGACAGACCAAACCATAAGCCTGGATTTGCTTCGCAATCCGGCTAAAAAGCAAATCACACCATAAAAGAGAAAAAGATACTCTTTAGCGATTTTTTGTCACCATTTTGGGAATGGTACAGTTACCCATTCTATTGCGAAAATGTACGTGCTTTTGCCTTAATTGGTAATAGTTCACTATTTAACAAAAGCAATATTGTATGTTTATATACTTTGCAAACACATAATCATGTATATAGATACATTATCTTGTAGTATTTCATTACCCTCTCATAAAACTAAACATTTTCCATATTTTTTCTGTTCAATGTTTCAGTGTAAAATATTTATAAAAACTCATTTTTTTAATTTAGATTTTTTTCTTTCTGTTACAGGGTTAGAAAAATTGGCAGCCAGACCGGGGATCGAAACTCGGGATCTTCGGACTACCGTTGCGATGCTCTACCGACTGAGCTAACTGGCCGGATAATGCAACATCATTCTGCCTGTTAGATATATATGAACCGGGTCGGTACAGGCCGGGTCCTACCTATCTGTCAAGGCATTGGAATCATGGCTCTATGGCAGGTACACAATTGTGTGGCATTCGTGGTTCAGTGGTAGAGTACCGAACGTGAGATCGGAGTGTCCCCGGTTCGATCCTCCTCCGCACCATGTTCGTTGTGTCCTTGAGCAAGACACTTTACCCACATTGCTTAGTACTGGTTCTATCCAGGAATTCTGCACGTACTACCCGAAAGGGGGGCATGCAGTATTAATACATAGATAGATACACATACTACCATAAGAGCCATGATTCTCACGTCTACATATAGGCATGTATTAAAGTTTAAAGAAACTCACCTTAAAATAGTTTGATGTGGTGCTTTCCAGTCAACCACTGAGATGATCAGATGATTATAAACCGGGCCACCATTGTTACTCTCTGGAGTGGATAAACTTACACTGTTGTTAACCTCTTTGTCATTTTTCTTGACAACCTAAACTGAAAATAAATCAATAATTGAATCTCTATTGAGTGTCTAAATGTTAAATGGTATTTCCCTGTCAACTGTTATTTTTAACTAGAAATGTGTATGTTCGTATTATTTTCCTTTTAAATATCCGATTTAGATACATGTAAACACTAAAAACATGTAAAAACACTACTCGTACGAATTGTCTTGAGTACGATTTGAATATCATGAAAGTAAGTACTAAGAGAGTTCTGGAGTAAATATTCAAATCCTACTTATTATAATTAAAACAAAAGATACAAATACAGGTATGACTTACCACGACGTAATATATGCTTTCCTGGCGTTGGTACGTAGAGATTCGTGAAAAATCATTTTCATTTTCAGGTTTTTAGCAAATCAATCATTAATAATTTCACAAAGACGTATACAATCGTAGACACCCGTAGTTTATCTTAATTCTGCAACAGTCTCACACGTTTGATTACTTTATTTTGTAATGGCCAGTCGCGTTTAGTCTAGCGATGTTTTCAAATGTTTGACTTCCGGATGAGGCAAACGATATATTACAACTCACAAAAAAGTAATTTAGAAATTAATAATTCTGAAATTATGACACTCTTTGATATTGAAGACGGCCAAACATTCGCCAAAACATATCTTCAGGTTCGTATTGACGAACAAAGCATCGCATTGATAAAATTGCTATGCAACTACCAGATGAAAAGGGAAAGAACTCTTGGCGTTGCCTGGTCAGGCCAATATACGTTTTGAGTGGTAAGTTGAATATCTAAAGCTTTTATTTTGTTTAATTTTAAATGTTAGCTATTTCATGCATAGGTATTTATCGGACCTATTGGAATACTGGAGAAGCCTAATTAGTAGGACTCTTATGAGACGTGAGAATCGTGGCTTTTATGGTGGTATGTACCTACCATAGAGTCATGATTCTTTGCTATTTAGTTTCCTTCAGGACTCCGAACCGTCTCCCGTTCGCACTCTTCCGGCAAGGTTTATGAAGGCATCAAGCAATGCCTGCATAAACAACCACCGTAATTCAATACAACAAACCTTAAATACCACAACTGCTTAAAGAAGACTTACCAAAGAGAGGAACGGCATGCCGATAGTGTCAGTGCTCGGAGACCAGTGTAAAAAGTCTGACAATTTAATTGTTTATGAACCAAATCATATCGTTGTCGGCTCGCGTGACGTTTCATTCCCTATTTGGAAACTTAACACCGCCGGACTAACACACCTGACGCTTTCCTGTTAACGTTGTCGATTTGTGTCAGCTGTGTAGACAGGTCATTTTAGTCTTAAATTTAGCCTAAGGTAAAAATAAATTCGCACAGAAATTATTTTTACTGATCCTGGTTCGAAACAATATACAAAAAAATATATCCAAAGTCCTCATCTCAAATCACGTGCTATATATGATTTTTTGGGGGTAAAAAGTCAAAAAAATGAAGAAAATCACTATGTTCCATTTTAAGCAGCTTCATGGAGTTAACTTGTATTTCCCAGCCCCATTCAACCGGTATTAACCCATCTTCATTACCTTTCAAGTCCTGTATTTGATAAAATACCCGTAGACTGTGATACTTTGCAGCGTCTGATGAAAGGGGTAACATTTTGGGGTCTACAAAACTTTTGATTCAGGCAATCTTTTCGGCGAATTTATGAACACGAAGTTTGTCCAGTCCTTCTCGCGAATTACTCTTATATAGACATAGTAATGCAGTCTCTCCCGATGCAATAATGTCCTCTTTAGATACTTCGTTTGGTGTTTTCTTGAACATATCTGCAGCCAGACGAAATTCTGTGCTGTTTTCATACGTTTTCAGAACAGTACCCTTCCCAAGTCCATATAACCTTAATGTTGTGTCGCAGCCAAGAATTGGATGAAGAAACAGTATATTAGAGCATATTTCTTCAGCCAGTCTACGTTTTGTGTCTTGAATGTTCCATACTGTGCTTTTCTTGGGTGTTGCTTTTCTTGGGTGTTGGTCTCGGTAAACAATACATATTATGTGAATCAAGTTCCGTATAGTAACACAGCAGTATCAACAGATCTGTATTATCTCCAACTAATGACGTCTGCGTTGTTAAGGAGTAGGTCACAGCTGTCTTTACCATAAGAAGATCCGCATCGCCTGAAGAGTGTACAGTTTCAATACCCGCTTTTTGCAACTTATCACTTAGAAGATTAATAAATCTTTGTTTGTTTTTCTTGTTTGTGAGGAACTTAATTTTCTTTCCGCTCATGATCATTGTCTCAGTGAATTTAAATTCCGTCCCAACGCAACCCCCTGTTCGCCACAGATGTGTTGTGTCTTTAGTACTTGGAACATTGTCATGTCCATCAAATACCACAGTCGCTTTTCCATACTTCTTTGTAACATGCTCCACATACACATCACATATTTGACCATAGCTGTTAGAGTTTGGCCAAGGAATCCGTTGCAAAAGGCAACCGCCATCAAGTATATATTCCATTTCACCAGTGGGACTTTCACTCTGTGTTTTTTCTTTATGTCGTATAACTTCTGCCAATGCTGGCTTATTAGCCTCTCTCAGCAAGTGCGGGGTTTCAAATATTGCTGGAGGGTAAGTGCATAACTCATAAGAGAATAGCGAATCCAGTTCGTCTTCTGGGAGTGATCGCCTTGCCGCAGAAACAAGCCGTTGAAATAATAGTTGCGAGTCTACCTTGACAACGTCATCGCCTATTGAAAGCAAAATCCATAACAGTGCTTCCTTCCATTTTGTCTAGCATCTTGATCCCAAAAACTTTCGCATCATCTACGTTGAAAGAATCATCAGAAACAACTCCACTTGATATACTTTTTTAGCCCAGGATCCTTATTAAAGGGGTTTCTTTCACTGAGATATTCTATTATAATGTTCGTGTCTTCATGCTGGTCACTGGTGTTGAATTTTGTTCCTGATATTGTTGCATAGCTTCGATGATTTCTGAGCAAACGGGGCGAGAAAGTACCCACAGCGTCCTCTGTGTTTCAATCATTCCCCTTCCTCGTATTAGCCCACCAGTTGTTCTCAAAATTCTCATGAGCATTTGTTCTATGACTAAATCAGTCGAATGGCCTGCCCAAAATCGATCGCTTTGTCTTAGTACATGATACCCCTCCATAACCTGTACACATCAGGACTACGAGATGTGTTCAACTTATAAATGAACACTTTTATTGTGAACTGAATCAACACTATCTTGAAATTCTCGCCGAATATGTTGATTGTAATGTCAAGTCTAATGATTCCTTCGATATGAAACATTATGACATGCACTATTATTTGCTTCCTAATGTTGCTGCATCCGCATTTTTGAAAATGGGTAGAGAATGACATTTTGAAACAAAAATCGTCAATTATAAAAATAACTGCAATACAAATTTTAACACAAATTCTTTTAAAATATCATTAACGGTTATAGTAATCCGATATGTCCATGCCTGAACGTAGAAAGTGTAATATGCATTTTTTTTTAATTTGTCGATTTTCAAGATTTTAGCTGAAATTAACATGAAATTCAACTATAAAAATGACTAAATTTACGAAAGCTTCTAGTTCAAAACATTAACTGCAGGCATTGTTGTGACTTCCTCCGCTATAAAAAACATGTTTCATAAGTTTCTCAAAAGAAAAGATAGAAAAATATATAACTTAAAATTTAGGGACAAAACACACACATTTGCAAATAATGATAAAAATAATATATTTGTTTACTAAAGATATCTTTATAACGTATCTGATATACATATATGATATACATCAACAATAACTGTTAATGTTTTTATATCACAAAATATGATTAAAATAGTTATTTTGGTTAATTTATAAAATTATCAGTAACATAGGAGTAAATTTTCCTATTATCTGTCAATGTTTTAATATTGCGATAAAAAGTCGAGCTTTTAATTCAGCATCTATATTTTTGTCTTAAAATAAAACATACGATCATATTTAAATCATAAACACAGGTTTAAACAATTATGATATGAATTTAGTGCAATTATTTGGTTTAAGGTAGAACTCCACGGCAACAGCAACATATAGGTTTACAATTAGAAAATGGTGTACACCTTATTCAAAATGTAATTTAAAAAGAACCGCGTGAAATTGGATATTAGTTTTAAATGCATACGTTCTAAATGACAGTTTCACATCATTAAATAACGTATTTTTATGACTATCACTTCCGCTGAAAAAAAACATATTAAACAAAAGTGTTCATTTATAAGTTGAACACCTCTCGTACTTGTTTCTAATGCTAGCATGTTTGCAAGGTATACGAGTGCCGCCTTTGCACATACGTTGTGGCCAGATGCTGTGAAATAGGGTAACATATATAATACTGCCTGTAAATGGAGCTTTCAGTTGCCATATCGTTCTGCCTTAATACATGTCCTCAGTATATCAACCATCTCCATGTATTGAAGCCATAATTTTGATGTGCGACTTTGTTTTAAGTTACTACTGTGCTTATCTTCTCTCTCTTTTATGCGCTCTACCACAGCAGATGAACATGCTGATTCAACATTTAACTCACCTGCAAGAACCTGATCAAACACAGTCAATACACACTCGATATCATTGTCAATGACTATTCTTTCATGTCCATATGTTTTTTCAGCAAACAATTCTACTGTCTTGATTAGGTGATTTTCCATGTCCACAGACACATTAACTTGCTCGTCAGATGTACTTTCCTTCTTATTTGTCTCATCACTTTCCGAACCACCATTGAACTCAGCTCCGTCATTTGTTTCGTCACCTTCAATTTCAAAGAGGATTGGCGTTACCTCGTATTTCTCGGCCTGGTCATTTATAAAATGCAATGTTGAGTAGATACAGGTTCCATCACTCGGGCTAAGGTCGATCATTGGCATAAACACAACCGCTGACAGTCCGGGATATGCGCCACTATTGTGTACTGTTTACATTGTTCCATTCCAAGATGACGTATAGGGTTTCAGCAACCAAGTGGATTTCCACAAGATATCAATGTTATATGCCATGTCTTTAGCAATAATACCAGTTTCCGTGTGGATTGTAGAAATGAATTGGTATTCTGCCTACAAGTGCGATATCTTCAGCCGTCATTTTGAATCTCGGTATTGCTTTGGAAACTGCAGTTATTATCCCCATTCCATGGAAAGTGCCATGCCCATCAAGTGCTCGTACATTATGGTCAACGTTGTCCGCAACGAACTGAATGAACTGACCTTGATCATACTTTGGAATTTCGGTATTTTGTGTAACAGCTGCACTGTGCTCATATCGCTGCACTTCTTGATACGAACAGCAGAACCCCAAACTATTAAGCAAGTCAACAAGAAATCGTGACCCAAAATGATGATGACATTGGACACCAAGACCTAGTCGTAAGGGAGCCAGGATAGTTCTAGGTCGAATGGACTGCATTATAGCCTGTCCTATGGTAGCCTGCTTTTCTTTTGAACTTTTCGCTACAAAGAGTTCCTTCAGAAGTAGTTGTAAGGATTCTGGTATGTACTGTAAACACTTTTCTGGTGTATTTATTTCATCCGGTGAAATGTAGGTGTGTCTCGATGAGTCGACGCTCTTGACAACGTTTTTAATCATAATATATGCTGAATGGTCAACCTGCTAAATTTTTTGCTATACTCTTGGGAAATGTATTTTTATGAAAGGTATTATAATCCTTATGACAAAAAGTATTGCTTCCATTTTTTATGTGCATTGGTATGGCGGCCATTTTGACATCCGCCATTTTTACATAATTTTCCACAAATACGGCTTTTAATTGATTTTTGGAACATGTTTACAGGCATTATTTTTCACTTTTATTGAACAGAACATGATCATACATAACTATAAGTATATTTACGAAACAAATGCATATTTGATCTCATTAAATATGACAATTAGTTCTATTTTTCGAAACATAACAATCGTTTGTACAATTCTGAATATATTATAATAAAATGTATTGAATGTAAATAATCAGCTGCTTTAGAAATGATATTGTATCATTCTGAATTTTCAAAATAAGCAAGAACATATCAATAGTAACATTATAAATGTTAATTGACATAATAGTTGTCATATTATAGTTAAATGACTGCAATATGGTTACACGCCCGACCATTATATAAAAATAAAAATAATGGCGTCGTCTTTCCTAATACACAAATGCAAATTTAGATTTCAGTCATCCTAGAATGTTCAAGAATACCACATACAACCAAAGACTGTATTTAATAGATCGTTGATACAATTGAGACATGAAATATAATTATTTACACTTTGTATGCAACAATAGTCACTTCTTCAACTAATTTCATTATCTAACTTCTAAGTCATTTCTTCAGCTACTAGTCTTAATATCAAACTTTATATAACGTCTCTCTGTTTCGGTACTGAACATATATTTATACATTGCATATCTAACCAGCTTAAATATCTTCTGCGCCCTGGTTGACATTACAACAGTCTTCATTCCCTTCACATTTGCACAACTCAGTGCATGTTAACTTGTTCTGTTTACATTTACACCTCCGTGTACACTTGCTCACATCACAGTGGCATTTCACAAGCTCGACCATTGCATCTGTGGACACCTGCATAGCAGTCACTACTGGTTTCAGCTTCAGAACATCATCTGTCTGCCATCCAAGTTTCAGTGGATCAGGCATTATAGGATCAATGATTGTATCTTGTATCCATATGTTAGTCTGCAGGTGAGCTCTGAGAACATGTTGATACCAGGCTCCATAGGTAGGAGGCATTTTGTCAACTCCTTGTATTGAGGATAATGTCACAAACTTCCTCCAGCGAATTTCTCCGGGATCAGTAGTATTTATAGCCTTTGTGCTCATAAGCATGCACAAATACTGCATACATCCCTTGACCGTCCTTTCAAAAGGAGTTGGACCATCACCCAACATGGCAAGACTGGTCAAGATGTCATCAGGGCTCTCCATCAGGCATTTCAATGCCGTATTCTTGCCCACGCCATTAATATGTCTAGTTGTGTCCGACCCTGTTAAGGCAACTACTATGGTTGTTCAGTACGATTCTGGATACATCCCGAGATGTTTATTATTGTGTATGTCTATCTTTAGTTAGTTTCTCTGGATGTGGACTTTATTGTTAGAGATTTCCTTTTGATGGGATGTAGTTTTGTTTACACTGTCTTGTCTATTTGGGCGCTGAAGACAGGATAATAGCGAGGATTGTGCGCATATAAAATCGATTCAAGCTAACCAGTAGGCCTTATTGCCTACTGACCGTTCCAAGTCGGTAACCCTGTCTTCACCACCCTTTCTGTTGTTTTTTGTCTCTTTCATTGTAGTTTCAAGTCCTTGTTTGCAGTACAGTGCGGACCTACGATGCCACCTACGTTCGGACGCTGTGGTTTCTATAGGACCCTATATATCATTATGCATGCCTGGAAGTGCTTTTGACTTCTTTTCACCTAGTCTGCTGTACATTGGTGTTAGAGGAACTACACCTCTTAGATCGTATATGCCAGTCACAATCCTAGGGGCATGTCCTAATAAATAAAATCTTCTTAAAAGAAGAACAAACCAGTCTGTATCTTGAGTGTAGAAGTCCACTGAATATCCACTGTTGACTATTTCGATCAATCACCGTTTCAGGCACGTCTTTCAATGTCTCGGCATTATTCGCATTTTTAATTTTAATTTCCTCTCGAACTGTTTCAGTAATTTCACCTGTTTTCACACTTTGATATACAGTCACTGCCGTACCGTGGAAAGAGTTTTGTCCATCAGGAGTATCTACCTTGTTGTCCACATTATCAGCACTTGCTCTTATGGGGTGCCCTTTCAGAAGTAAGGGTGGAACATATACCCCATCAAACTCTCTCATACTGTCTACCACTATATTGGCTATCTGTGTGGTAATTTCTGTAACTCTGCTGTATGAAACTCCAACTGATGCTGCATTTAGAATGTCTATATTTTTCTTACTTCGATTCAGATGGTGACTTTGGAGTGACAGTCCAACTGCTATTGGTGTTTCAACACTGTTGTAGCACCCACTGGAATTCTGCCTACTGTACATTGTTTGACGATCAGATTTGAAGTACTGTATAATTATTTGGGACAAAGTGTTCACTGATTGAATCATTTCTTCATTTCTCACATTTGATTGTGCATTTTTGGGACCATGGATTAACCAGTTAATGAACAACACCAGCTCATTTCTTTTTCTTTATCTTTGTACGAAAGTGAGCCATCAAGCTGCCATGTTAAACATTCAGATTTCTTTAATTTATTTCTCAACTGCCTTGCACAGTCATACATTTTCTGAACATCAGACTTAGCTTGTGTATCAGCGGCTTCAATGATTGCAGTGGCACATGTGGCACGTGAATGAATCATAGACGGTTTGTTTCCAGTGGCGGATGTAATTGTCACATTATTTAAATGTTCCAACAACTTTGTCTTGAGTTTTTACATGAATTCATTTTCATAAGAGAGCTGAAAGTCTGACATAGTTTGCTCATATCTACTAAGGGCATCAGGCATTTGTGCTTGCAAATTTAACAACTTTCGTTCCTGTATGTCTACACAATTTTCTGTTTTATTTGCTTCATTATCATCTATACTGTACTTCTTGCGTTCAGAGCGTTGCACAAATCTTTCCCAGTATTTAGTGTTACATGATTTGTGGTACACAATATTTCCTGACAGTAAATCCCCCACTGAAAGGATATCTGCTAGTCTCACTTTCCAAGTTTCATTCTTGCTGTTTTCAACTATCTTCAAAATCTCATTACCCTTGTTTTGAGACTGGCATCTGGGTAATATGTCACTTTTATCTTCTTGACAGAAGATGCATTTGTTTTTGTCATAACTCTTGGGATTAGTTTGAGTTCTAGTAACTCTCTTTGGAGTAGAAACACTCGGCTCTTCCAATGACTTATCTAGACTTGAGCGTCCTCTTTTTCTGTTGGTAAGATGTTTTATATCAGATGTTATTGAGGCTTTTAGTGCGCGGTTTTCATCTCTGTTGATGTGGTTTGTGGCTTTTTGTTGGCAGTATCTATGCCAGCTGGCACCTTTCTCTTTCAAATCTTGCAAAGTCACATTGTGCAAGCGATTACCAATCCTCAGGTACTCAGTATTTCCAAGTTCAGCTTTTCTATGTATGGTAGTTAGTAGATTGTCATATGCTGAATCTTTAAATGTCTTGTATTTTGTATCAACAAGTTTCTCCTTGCTATACTTTGGCATAGGATGCACAACTTGTAATCCGTTGTTGCCCTTTTCGCTGGCGGTAAAGGCTCCATCGTCACAAACTGAAAAAACAAGCATTTAAAAAGTTTGGTAAATTTCAATAAGATGATCAGTAACATAAAATAGGTATACGCTGTTTTCATTGCCAAAACTCATAATGTTTATTCATTATTTGCTGGGTGACTATTCTTAATGACTGTTATTGAAACACATTGTTTATACAAACTGAGGGTCATTAGAAAATAAAATAGACAAACTTCATTATAAGAAATAAAATATGAATATTACATCACCAATGTTCTTACAATATTGTGAAAAGGACAAATGTTTAGACTATGAAGACATTGTATTGGTTATAAATCTCAGCAGAAATTGTGTTTTGTCTGGTAAATACACAGATTAATATCCAATTAAAACAATTGAATGTATTATTACATTAATAATTGTATCTTCATCAATATATTTCATAATATAAAACATTAGTTTCATAGATTTAGCTGCATGCCCGAATATTGTATACATCCGATTACTACCACACTATTTTGCCTCAGACAAATGGACCTTGTTATGCATGAACACTTTTTAAATAGATTATAGGGCCTACTAAAAGGCTTACTACATGTGTTGTTTATATAGCCAGAAACTTACGACTGGTCTGGAATAGGAAACATGGCCATGATGTTATAAATCATTGATTTTACTGTTTTGACGTCTGCAGTGTACAAATGGAGGAACATAAAAAAAGGGAAGTAACTGAAAGTTATCTGAATTTAGTATCATATTACAGGTTAAACTATACTAATTTATTTTCCTATACATAAACTTTTTATGCATTTATGTCTTATTTTGGGAATGTTAATTTTACAAAAAATACATACAAATATATGTTTCGGATCAATTTACAGCTAAACTTTGTCTTACGCATAATTTGTCTAAATTTCTCTATTTCCATTCTTTTTCTTCCTTTATCAGTTCTTAAATAGTAAATTGTATGATACAATTAATTATAAATGTTAGGTTTGTTATCCAATGAATGTGACATTCTAAAATTAGTTTAGTGCTTTAAACAGCAAAAAATACGATGTTTAAGGGTTTTTTTATTATAAAATTCCTATCATTTTCTCGTTAATATTAATATCAATCTCATTTTATTCTGCATTGTTTTAAAAATGTATTTTAATTGTTAAAACAGAATAGAGCATAAGTTTTAATTTTAAAAATGAAAGAAAAACTAACAAAAATCAGTAAACAAGTGAACATAAGCTGTATTACTTACCAAATTCGGCCAATATTTCGGCGGCCATCTTGTAACTGGCGGCCATCTTGAAAGTTATGTGGTCATGTGGTGGTTCGATATCAAAATCTGACCGCAGTTCATCATGTCAATAATTTTCATGACCAACAACCAGTATTTTTTACATTTTAAGCCCAAGGTAAAGAAATTATTATGGTTGGTGGTATAAATGGGAAAAAATATGGTGGCCATTTTGAATCCAAGATGGCCGCCAAGATAATGAATTGAAAAAATGGAATAAATACTTTTCATTGACTATAATGTCTAAAGAACAAAATAAGACCAAAATAGAAGAGTATAGCAAAAAGTTTAGCAAATACACTTTTTTTAACCATTCAGTATGTACTATCAGTTGAGCAGCTGTTTCAATGATCCTGTATTTCTCTGTGTCCGTGTCTTCTGTCTTTGGAAGTGAATGGAAATTGTGAAGGATATTTGATGCTGTATTTCTGAATGTTACCACATTCGGTTTTCCATATACTTCTGCAAAAATAATTTCATCACCAGAGTGATCACTTAATCTTGATTTCATATGTGGAAAAACTAAATGGTTCCTGTTTATCGCCAATATAGTGCTTCATTTGATCAATAAGACTATTAACTGTTAACTGCTCTGCATGTTCATCATTCTCCTCAAGATACTGTATCACTTTCAGAAAAGCAGCCTCCCTTTCAATGTTTTTGTGTCTGCCTATATTTATTTTCTTCTCTGGTGGCGTGTTTATTTCATCAATTGTCCCTTTTCCTGATCTGAATTTTAAACTACAAAACTGATGATATATAGCATCAGAGATGTTCTATCCTAGATCCCCAGTCGTCATTTCTCGCTTTGCTCTTAGAATAAATTGCATCTTGAAAATCTTTTGTTCGAACTGGGTAAATCTCTTTGTATATCTTTTTCCGTTTTGTATCTTCTATAGATTTACCGCAAAATAAACAATTTTCATGACATCTGAATACGTTTTCGCCGGAGCGTAACG
Source organism: Cyrtodaria siliqua (assembly GCA_037043455.1). NCBI lineage: Eukaryota > Metazoa > Mollusca > Bivalvia > Adapedonta > Hiatellidae > Cyrtodaria > Cyrtodaria siliqua. Next base: position 62,439 of record JAWPHD010011118.1, read on the forward strand.
TGTGTTGATCACTTTGAATTTCATTGGACTTCCTGTTTGCTGTTATTTTTATATTCTCTTTGGTTCTGTATACAACCGTCGACACTCTTTATGCACCTTTTCGCCTTTAGGTTATAATAGCGTAAATGAGTCTCCATTGCCCTTCCATAGTAAAATTAGAATGTTGACAACCTGTTAAAAACTCAAACCTCGTTAGAATTCTGGGAAACTTACTTTATCATGCAAATAAGCATGTCTGCTATTAAACATCAACAAGGAAATAGGGGGTTTAATACTTTCTAAGAAACATTTCTTTAGTTGTATACTTAATCCGAGTCTTAATCGTACGCAGCAGGAAGAAATATCAAAATCGTAAAAAAGAGCTGGTACAGTCAGAGAAGACTCGGATTACTGTATACTAACACCGGGTCAAAGGTCAACACTATGTTTTACCCCTTGCAATTTCATACCCTGTCTACTTTCACTTCTCAAATTTATATCAAAAACTGTCAAAAACATGATGAGCTGCATTTTCAAAATATCAACAACATGTCCAGAATACAGTTACAGCCAAAAAATAACAGGAAACTGCACTAAAAAAAGTTTTTAAAAGAAAAAAAGAAAAGCACTCTTTAATACAGAACTACTATCGACTGCACCAGCGAGCACATCCTAATTAGACCTTTACTGATATTATTCGTGCTGTTATTACGTTTCGCTGCATCATTTAGAATACCGGCAACACCCTTTTCACTTACGGTTGCATACTTTCTAGATGAAATGGGTTGATCACAAAATCGACAGATGTCCGCCATTAGTACATCTTAGACCATTTCAGTCAACTGTATTTGAATAAAAATGTGACTATAATATTTTGTTTAGTCGGAATGGCAATCAGTACTCTATATTGTATCTGGATATTGTTGTACAATATTTACTTTATAACAAAATGTGTATCTAAAATGGTATTTGGTGCAAAGATCTATAATTAGTATGTTGCAACTTCATCGTCCCTCCATCACTACCGTTATATGCACGTATATGTGGTCAGTAAGTTTTATGGGTACTCCGATCACTCCTCACCTCTATTAATCTTCTTTCTGATCCCATGTAGCGTGTCAGTATAAACCAAATAGTATTTCTCCAAATCTGGCGCAAATATAAATCGAAATGAATGTTCACGGGCAGATACAGGATTTAATACGGAGGCGAAACTGAAATAAATTGACAACAAAATTCACCACCAAAACACGCTTTTCGCATGCATGTTCATATCTTCTCAGTTGTTGCTGTTATGGTGCTTAAAGGGTGGGTAAGGGGGAGGGGCGGCGCAACTTAAAAACCTGTTAAAACTTAAAAACCTGTTAACAACAAAAAAGAAACAATTGAAAAACACACTTTTTCATTAATTTTCAGATTTTATTGTGGTTGGGGTGGGGGTGGGGGTGAGGGTGGCCGGATGGGCCCTCGCCTGAAACCGCCCCTGATGTATAACCAGTACACACGACTCTTAGAAACAGAAAGGAGAGGACATCTGTCCTAGGTGTATAATGGTTTATATACTAAAGTTGCACTGGTCAATACGTGTTACTTCACATTTATAACAACAATCTCATTAAAATTATGTTTTATTTCAAAATCAAACATATACATACTTGTCATCAATGTTACTGTATAACAAGCTCCATCAAGTGTGTATCAGTTCACTGAATTGGTGTTTACCTCAGTACCAAATCATGTGTTGTGAAAAAGAGCGGCACACTTTTAAGGGAAGGTATTTTATCAAATCAAACACATTTTAATTAAGGGAGAATATCTGAAATATTTTACCTACACATCTACTGTTATGACCAATCTAAAACATTTAGTGAAATCAAAAAGTAGATCTACTATAAACAGTTGGATATCTTACTTAATTTAACATTAAGAAGTAAATATCATTATAAAATTATGTTCCCAAAAATCGTTGATTTTTTCCTATTTTTCTTAAACTTTCAACCTCAAAATAAGTACACTTTCAACTTGAGTTGTGAATTGTATTTTAGATATCTGATAGAGAACAACATAAATAGTAAAATACAAAAACAAAAATATGATATTTATCAACAGATTTAATGTAAGTTTTTTATCTCCAGAAATCGGTGATTTTATCACTTTTTTCACCATTTTATCCCAAAATTGAAAGTCTGTCTATTTATTTGGTCAAATGGATCATACATTCTGGTTGTCTTCTATATTACAAGCATTATTTACTATATAACTGTGTTTTTTATTGTTTAATTATAATTTGTTTAAATTATTCCCAAAAAAGGGTAATTCTTTCATTAACTTACATATTTTTTGCCCCAAAATAACATATTTATCACGTGATTTGAGATGAGGACTTTGGATTATAAGCTAGACTCTTATAGCCAAGTGCTTGGAAGTGGCTCCAGGACAGCCTCGTTTCTGATGAAGAGTTAACAGCCGTATCTTTATCATGCCCATGGTGTGACTTTAACTGCTCAGAGGACGAATGCTTTACATTACGAAAGATGGCAATCTCTAACAAATTCGGCCGAATAAGGTCCTGCGGGATTGTGAAATCTCGGCCAATCCCGTCATTCTTCTGGATCACGCCTCGCATGTATATCGATTTATTGGTATGTTCAAAAGCTTGGCATTTTGTTAGACGGAAGGCAATAGCACGCAAAATAGTGCACTGTTGATAGGTAGACAATATGGTCGTTAGCCACACATGTTGATGTATACTCTGCGTTGCATGTTTTTATTTACAAAGGTTGTATCATTGCTTTCATGTGCATATAAATAACCTATTGATGACTAAATGACATTGTAAAACTTTGATAACTGATTTTTGCAAATTTATTTTGGCGGGAATCTATTAAGGCGCGTCATGCTAGAATGACGTAACCAACATGAAAACTTCTGCATTCATTGAATTATGCTTCAAAGAAGTGAATGAGGTGTTGCGAATGGGATCGAGACGCAAAAATGCTAGCCAAGATCTAGATGAACATCTAATTTTCTGTCACTGTTAATCAGTGATTCATGTCCATAAACATGATTGTTTTTTAATAAATGTTATATCACAGAATGACACAGATATTATATTTGATAATATAACTTATATAACATTAAACCCATTGATAAAGCCAAAAAACAAATGTGTGTTTCTTATTGTATGCTGTAAAAAATAGGGTAGGTCGGTTGGAATTTTCTTTTTTTTTTTCTTCTTTTTTTTTTTGGAGCAAGATATTGTGAGATTTTACATGTATTTATCTCATAAACATCATACAAGTTGATGATACAACTGAAAATTTCTTTGTGATGTTAGTTTACCTCGATATATTGCGATAAATCATTTTTTAGAACAATTTTTCATTTTTAAATTTTTTTAAATTTTTTTTTATTTTATTTTTTTATTTTTTTTTTCATAAAAAGTTTAAGGGTCGGCCCCTTAAAAATAGGGTCGGTCGGGCCACCGGAAACACAGGTATTATTTTTTTTTGGCCTTACTGATGTTTTAAACACTCTGCAGCAAGAGATGACATATCTAAATTGAGAAAAATGGGTATGATGTTCAGTTAGCATAATTTTACTAAGTACAAGGTCGATACCAAATTGAGCATAATTTTACTGAAAACAAGGTCAATACCAAATTGTGCACTGACTCTTTTTCAGGTAACAGCTTCGAAACGGATTACGAGATGGTGTGACAATATCAGTTACCTCTGACATAGACGACAAAAGGTATATACCGGTAGTAATTATTATTATATATCATTTTATAGACGTAGATTTTATTGGCTGAAACTGACTTGAAAACGTGTTCAAACGTGTCCAATCCGGTTTAAACCAAACTTGCGAGTCAATAGTTCTCTTTCGGGTGAATAGTTTTCTTGCCGAGTCAATAGTATCTTCCAGATATTTCAAGCGCTTTATGACCAACGTCAATTAATTACCATAAGCACTCAATTCCAGTATTTATGTCATTTATCAACTGAGGAAGAATTGGAAGAACTAGTAACTATATTTTACTTTGTTTAAATTCATGTTCATTGTTGTTAAAGAAAACATTGTTTCAATTCCATATTAGAAATAAATTACTTGTCACATTTTCTTACTTTTTTCTCTACTGAGAGTATGGTTCAATATAGTAAAACAACTATCTGCTTCTGTTTCTGTCAACGGTTAAAACTTCATCCTCGAGAATGACTGTTGACCCTGAGCAGTAACTTATTGACCTCGAAGATTACGTCTCGGTCAATAGTTCACTGCTTCGGGTCAATAGGCATTCGCTTGGATGAATAGTTTTAGCCATTGACCGATATATGTTTAATTTTTATATAGCTTTTTGTAGCTATGTCATTGTGATAGATTCTCACATGTGTGTCTGTTTAATATTGAATTGATAAATACACGTTAGCCATGTCAGTCCGTCCTTCCGTCCTGAAAAGTGTGCGTCTATCTCCTCCCAAACTGTTCAACCGATTTACACGTTGCTTACCCATGTTACCTATGATGTCAAGATGTGCATATCGTTTCGACGTCAAAATCGACCCAGTATTAGCGGAGTTATGTCCCCTTTTTCATCAAATTTTACGTGAAAATATCTTGTGTCTCCTCCCACACTCTTTAACCGATTCCTTCGAAACTTTACAGCATGCTTACCTATGATGTCAAGATGTGCATACCGTTTCGGTTTCAGAATCAACTCAGTATTACCGGAGTTGAGGCCCCTTTTTCATCCAACTTTACGTGAAAATATAGTATGTGTCTATATCCTCCGACACTTTTCAACCGATTCCTTCGAAACTTTGCACGATGCTTACCTAAGATGTCAAGATGTACATATCATTTCGGCGTCAAAATCGACCAAGTATTAACAGAGTTATGCCCACTTTTCCGTCAAACTTTAGGTTTTACACAATTTTCAGTGTGTGCATCAATGGCTTATCGAGAAACAAAAACTGTAAAAAAAACAACGATATTAAATTCATATAAGTCAGTTCAAATGACGACACCATTTTATTTCGATAAGACGAATGATGATTGTGGTAGTATTCTGTCTTCTAATTGTTTTATGGTCATCTGATATAAATGTTATACATAATACTTTAAAAAAAAAAGTTAATTTAGTATAATCATTTTTATTTCAGATCTGCTTCAAAGGCATGGTTTTCCAAAGTGATAAGGTGATCAGGTAGAACTATTTATGACACATGCCACTTTTAATTGATGGTGGATTTAGGAAATTGATCCGAAAATATATGTTTCTGGGATTACTTGTAGCTTGTTTCTGCAAATAATCAGGGTTTGTTATCTCTTGACATTTGAAACATTTTGGTCGAAATTTATATTCAATACTGACAATAGCTTATATCCAACATGGACAATAGCTTGTATCCAACACGTAACTTTATTGATGGAACAAATAAAGAACATACATATATTATGCATTTCTTGTCTGCTGTATAACTCTGAACCAGATATGATTATCCCATCATTCTTTTGAACTATTGAAAGGAATTTGATAAAAAAAAAAGAGTTGCTCTGCTGACCGAAAGCCAGCAGAGATTATGGGATAGTGAGTTAGTTGTCCGTCCGTCCTCTGTCGTCATTTAATTGAATCGAATTGGATTTTATAACCAACAGCTAAGGTCATATGGCGACTTTCCAGCTTCCATTGGTGGAGGAAGACCCCAGGTTCCCCTCCGGGCCTGTCGTCTTTTAACTTTTGCCTTGTGAACATGATAGGACCTTCATTATTAGTCTGATTTTTACCAAACTTTGCAAGGGTCTTTAAAATATCAATGAAAGCTTGAAGAAGTTCAAAAAAGCGGAACCAGATTGGATTAGTAACACCAGAGTTATGGCCCGTGTTTTGCTGAAAAATTACGTATTTTGCCTTGTGAACACTAGCACTTTCATTTTATATTTGATCTTTACCAAATTTTGTCAGATTGTTGATATTAATGAAAGTTCGACAACCAGCTATATTAGACCAGGAACACCTGAGTTATGGCCACTTGAATTATTGAAAAATGCCATATTCAATTTGTAAACACTAGTTAAACTTGAGTTTCAACTTTCAACAACATGACATGTTATGAACAACTACCAGCACTTATTTTAAAGGTCATAATTCTGGGCGGGTAAATGGCTCTTCTTGCATAAAGGTCAAGATCACTCTTATGTTCGGGAGCATCCATTAAAACAGCGGTCTGTTAATGGATCACGATCATAAAGCGATTCAAAAAGTTGTGATCCTAATGTGATCCATTAGAATGTATATAGTGTAACATGATAGCGATCCATTAGCATGTACATAGTGTTACATAATAGCGATCCTAATGCGATCCGTTAGATTGTATATAGTGTTACATAATAGCGATCCTAATGCGATCCATAATAATGTACATAGTTTTTAATTATAGCGATCCTAATGCGATCCATTAGAATGTATATAGTGTTACATAATAGCGATCCTAATGCGATCCAATAGAATGTATATAGTGTTACATAACAGCGATCCTAATGCGATCCATCAGAATGTATATAGTGTTGCATAATAGCGATACTAATGCGATCCATTAGCATGTATATAGTGTTACATAATAGCGATCCTAATGCAATCTATTATAATGTATATAGTGTTACATAATAGCGTTCCTAATGCGATCCATTAGAATGAATATATTGTTACATAATAGCGATCCTAATGCGATCCATTAGAATGTATATAGTGTTACATAATAGCGATCCTAATGCAATCCATTAGAATGTATATAGTGTTACATAATAGCGATCCTAATGCGATCCATTAGAATGTGTAATAGGGTTGCATAATAGCGATCCTAAAGCGATCCATTCTGAAAATTATTGGACTGAAACTCTGTTAGCTGTGTATTAGATCGTGATCCACTAGTGGTTTTTTAGTGTTACGTAATACTAAGACATCCATTTGGTAAAACACTGGATCGCTTTTGGATCATGATCCATACACGATCCATTAAAAGTTGTATAAGGAGTGCGATCCATTCAAAACCACTAATGGATCATAAAGCGATCCAAGTGCGATTTTGATGCTGTTCGTTAATTGAAAGGCCGGCCATATTACTCGGGAAATAAATGCTGCTTCTTGTTTATAACAGATTTTGTCAGGAATATTAAATATCGATCCATTAGCTCATTTGCATGAAATCTAATTCCACCCTACTCCCTAATTGACCCCCTATCATTTGATCCTTCTGTCCTATCCATTAAAAACACCAGTAAACCTGAAAAATGCATTATACCTGTCTATAAATAGCTATTGATAGGCTATATTTCTTAAAAATCCTTTCATTTACAGTTGAAATATAGTTCAAATTTCATTTAACAAATCTTGATCCCTAAAAATATCGGTCACCCAGAGGGTAATTCCCTCCCACACCCATCCTATGATATTCAAATTTGATTTCCCCCATCCCTTAAATTACTTCTGTGGAATTTTAGCAATAATTATTTCATTCTTGAACTGTGCCAGGACCTGTATAATTGTCATCTCAGACTGTCAAAAGGTGAAGACGATCTTGTTTTATTTGAAGAGGTATTTTTTTTACCTGAGCACCGTCTAGCTAGGAAAGACCATTGTAATTGTTCAGATGTCACTGGGTGATTTTAGTATCTTATCGGTCAACATTGTCATTGTCAAACATATCATTCGGTAGAATATATAATTCTACTGTCGAAAACGATACTTATATATTGATAATCCTCTTTGTATTTTGTAGAAACCCTCGCATAGAATCTGTGCGCGTTCTTCCCCACATTGTTGTTCGGTCCTAAGTAGACTGGTACCCGGTACGCAGTATAGTCTAATGTCCCCGAATTCACACTCATGATTGCTGGGTTACAATAATTGTTGCTGGTAGACGAAGAAGGGTGATCATATTCTCTTGGTAACTTGAAATTACTAAGGGCAACGACTTTTATATCCTTCCAGCATAAACGTTACTTGTTACAGAAATATTACAACATTTAAACCACTCTGACATTTTAAAAACTAATTCCATAATCTTCAAGAATTAACAAACAGTTTAATAAAACTTAAATTTGGTGTTTCTCAGATTACACGTGTAGGTGTATACAATAAAATATAAAGCTATTAACATTAAACTCAACTTAAACTATTTGAATAAAATTAAATTGGGTAAATTATAAGTTGAAACATTGGGATCTGCTCACAATCGCAATCCTTTTTCGTTATAGATTCACCCCCTCCCCCACCGGTTACGCCCACGCCCACACCAACACACCAAAAAACCCTAAGTATTGGAGAGTATACTAAGAAACTCGAAACATCTTCTACATTTTAGGAATTTAACGAGTATTTAAATATATGGCGGCTTGACAGTTCAGTGAGTGGATAAAGCGTTCTGAAGTACTTGGCAAACCGGTCAGCTGCTTTACAATAATGGGAGATTTCGTGACCCAGACTATAACTTTACAATCAGAGTACAGACAGTCAGACTTGTATTTAAATCATTTGCGCTTATCATCAAGCTGTGACTGTGGAGATCAAAGAGAGGACGTCGAACACTACTTATTTAAGTGTTGTCGATATAATGAACAAAGGCGTACGCTCTTTATTTCGACACGACCGTTCCATCCGCTAAGTGTTGATAAGTTGTGTTCTGGTAATACAGACAGAGCTGAACGATAGAGATAATGAGCTTCTGTTTATAGCAGTTCAAAAATATATTAAAGATACCAAGCGTTTTCGATGAAACTCACTTTGTTCACATTTACGAGACGTCTTTAACTGTCTGTCCTTTTCCTCCTCTTCCTTTCTCTTCACATATATCTGTTAACTTCAGTAATGCATTTCCTATACTTTTCGTTTAAAATGTTTTATGATTGTAAAACTGCCATACTATTTATTTTGTAAACAAACTGTATAGGGACGGGCCGTAACTAATGTTATAGAACTTGTGGCACAACCCTTTTGCAAACTAATGGAAATGTTGCAATAAAATATGTTTAAACCAGTAATTCAGCTGCCTATCTGTTTTAAAATGTGTATCACACTAACAATTAAGGTCCTAAACACATACAATTATTAATGTCTAAGAACACCATTTAGAGAATTATCTTGTCCGTTGTGGATGACATGGTGTTTTATTTGTGGAAATTAATAATGCTTATTATATAGGTCTAGATGACGGAGGCGTCATGTTAATAAGGTGTGCATGTCGCCCTCTCTTCTCTAGAGTACAGATTATCGAAATTATGGTTAGGCTAATTTAGGATAAATTGAGGCACGCGTGAAGTATCAATCCCGCGTTGAGTTTGACAGACTGTCTGATGCTCTTGCAATATGCCGTTATAGGATCGATTCTGGCAGGGTGCCACAAGCTGATAGTCGTAAATTATCTGTTGAATCTATTGAAAACAATATTACTAATGTATCCTGTAATATTTTGCACTTTCACAAAACATCGTACATATATAGGAAGAGTCGAATTTATATTGATGCCAGTAAATATGGATCCAGGTTAGGTATTTGTATCATGTGTTGCTATGACCGTGTCACATTATGACGGTTATTGCCCGATGCACACTGTTTCTAAACCTTCTGACGACAAGGTATTATATATATATATGTGTGTGTGTGTGTTTAGGCAGGGCTCTATATTTCAATTTTCCTCCAAGGTTTAGGGTAACATGCCAGAAAAAAGTAGATAGTGTAGGTACGGATTTCTTTTCTTTTTTTTTTATATTCTATTTTTATATATATAGGAACGTATCATTTTATATCCCACACAGCCTTGATTTTTATATTTTTCTGGTAAATTGGAAGAAACTGCTAGGTTTCACCGGAACAAATAGGTAGGGTCGTGTTAACCTAAAGTTGTTGCAAGGCCTAAGTTGAACGCTCATATAAAATTAATTAGAATTAAACAAAGCAGGTTTTGTTCACCCACACCCACAAAACTCACCCACCCACCCAACATGGTTGAATATTTTTCATTACACTCGTCTAAACATATTTATCAATTTAATATTTAATAAAATCGTCTCACTGACAAACCTGAGATTATATTTAGAGAGAGAGAGAGAGAGCGACAGAGAGAAGTAGTATAGCACAGTTGTCCCCTCGGTGTCCCCTACATGACAAGTTGGCAAATTTGCATGTTACGGCATGAACAACAAGCTAAAATCTTCGGATAACTGATCGAAAACAACAATCAGTTACAAGCCGAGGTGATGCTGTTTTACCAAGCCCAGCCACTAAATTTAAAAAATCGTTTTGCAAACACCCTCGGAAAAACTACCCCAGTACCCTTAGTTTCTACACTTCTCACAGGGATAATTGATAATATGACTTTTTACTTTATTTTAACTATTTTCTAATCTAAACAGGTGTACGCTTTCAGCCAATTGACTAACCAGATTTCAAAATAAGCGGTCTTTGAGCGTCAAAGTACTTATCCACTCCTTCAAAATAGTTTTAGGAGAGCGCAATTATTTTATTTTCCGACTTTTGGGCGAATCTACTTTCGTCGAAATTCCCGATCACACGACTCAAAACGGCATTAACACCAGGTCTTCTAGCAGGAGTATTTCTACATTTTGCAATATTGAACGAGTAACGGGTAGCAGGACGCAAGTGAGTTACACAAGATATTTTCATCTGACATTAAAACAAGCATGCTACAAGCACCAAGAATAATCAGACTATGTTATATATGGGTGAAATGAGAAAAATACGAGCAAGAATAGCAGCAGGAAAAAGATGGGGGAAAGATATCAAAGAATTACAACACAAATTGAAAATCATAGTAGCCCAAAGAAAGAAAAAAGTTCTGTCTCCAGAAGGTAGGACACTGAGAGCAAAAATAGCAGCAGGAATGAGATTGGGGAGAAATGTCAAAGAATTACAAAAACACCTAGATTTTGATCAGAACCTGATCAAACGGGCTTTCCATGTCATGTACAATCATTGAACGTGTATGGCGGTTCGGTACTATTTTCTGGACTGAGTGCCGCGTATGAATGCGTTGGGAGGGTCGGTGGAACGCAATAGTACCTTTAAAAAAGCACACCGCGCCCAAAAGTGCTATGAAGACAGCCCACTGAACATAAATGACAGGCTCCATGAGTTTGAGATAGAAAACCCCGGTCAATTAAGCCAGTCAAATTACAGGTGTCAAGACAGTCGACAACAATACAGTTAAGTGTGTCAGATGTGATTGACATATTGTTGTTTATTTCCTATAATTGCTACATGATTTCCCGCCAAATGCAATTGAACACTGAGTTCACCGAGGTGCATTCGCACTTTAGGCATATTAAAGGGATTGGGGACGTTTCGAAAAAAATACTAATGTGTATCAATATGCGTTAAACCATTTTAATGAGTTTTAGTTGCATTTAATTAAAACGAGCGAAATAAAAGAAACAACAACATAACATAATTAATTGTCCTGAATGTAAAATTGCGTGTTAATAGGTTCGACTTGAAACATGTGTATCATATTGTCATTGTACATGATTGATGTATATGTCTGGCTTTGCACGTATGTGACATACTGGTTGGGAGCGTTTTTAAAGGGACACGCGGCAATCTCGAATTATGTATCAATCATCAAAACTAGCACCTAGATTTATAAAGCAAATAATATTGTGACTTTGAATCATTCAACTGATGCTTTCGTTAAAGGAACACATGGCATGTATGTCCATCATTAAAATAAGCATCTCGTTTAATAATCCATTATCATTTTGACTTTAAAACTTTCTGCATTGAATATATTATTGGTGCACTATAAATCAAACGTTAGTAAAATGCAAAACCAGTTTGGTTGATAATATCAGTATACTTATTATTAATGATTGAACAAATGCAGGTTATGCTATGTGAAAAACTAACGGGCCGCCGTTAAAATATCAAGATTGCAGTACACCCCTTTAACACATGCGGATGTATCATCGACGATCATTAAAGGGATACATACGGCAATCATGGGGTTTGTATCAAGCTAAAACATAGCACCTCGACTTATGAATCCAGTATTTTGTTAAATTCAAATACAAGTGTTAGTTTTTTTAATTGAAAGTAATAAGCTATTGAAAACTTTGAACCAATAATTAATAGTATTAATTGCAAAAATCAGGATTGCTGTGTGCCCCTTTAAGATTGAACACTAACAACTTCAAAGGAAGATGAGACAGGGGATGAATTGTCCTTTTTATCGTGGCGCCGCCAAAAACTGTCCACAATGAACAACATTATGCAGCTCAAAAGCGCAAGGTCTTATCCATCCACTGAATTTTCTGGGTACTGGACATTGACGGTCTGGCTATGTCATGCGGCGTATACATGCAACACAGTTATACACTAATGCAGGACACGAAGTCTGTATCAGCTCCTTTAATGTCCAAAAATACAAACGTTTGATTTTACTTTCACGTGCGGGTATCAATATTATATCGGGGTATATACGGCGCCAGCAATTTCCGAGGAAATATAAGATGAGGGATAATGTTTCTATCTATCAGACACGCCTCTGCCATGAAGCGAATCCCTCGGGGAATAGAGGTCTGCAGTTTTAATCGCAGTGACTTACCCCACTGAACTTTCCTGTTTCAGTGAACATTGAAGGTCTGGCTATTTATTGCGGCGTGTACATGCCAACACTTCTTCCCTACATACTTATACACTAATGCAGGACACGAAGTTTTTAGCAGTTCCTTTAATGTTGAAAAGTAAATTGAAAGGCCTTACAAATGGTACATATGTTCTTGATAACAATTTCAACCGTTACTGAGATATAGGTGGTTATTGGTGTTTACACCTATCGCTTACCTATGACCTTGACCTTTTACCTGGTGACCTGATTTTCCCAGACTTGGTCAAGGTCACATAGTGGCACATATATGAGGGCATTGTTGGCGCTAGCTGGTTCGGTTTTCGAAATATACTTAGAAGTTTCTATTTTAGCCTGTTTAAAATTAAACCACTATGGCCGCCATATTTGATGACGTCATCAAATATTTTTCACACGATCGATAGAAGATGATGAAAACATGATTGTGGTAAAGTTTCAAAATGGTCATGCAATAATTGTATTTTTGACGATTTTTTCCAGTTTTTAAGCGTCTGGCGTCTCTGACGCCATCACGTTATGACGTCATAACCCCGCATGACCTTCTTGCACAACTAGACCATGACCTTTACAATCTGTGAAAGTTTCATTCAAATCCGATCATAAATGTCTGAGATCTAGCGCGAACAAGATTTTCACCATGACGTCACTGGCGGCCATCTTGGTTGACGTCATGACCCCAAAAGCTTCGCGGCACTATTCCAGAATGAGCTCTATCACTGTGTAAACTTTAGAGGCCGTGCGACTAGTCTTACTATGAAAAGTGGCGGTGAGAAGAATAAAGTCAAAATCTTGCCGAACAACAACAATAGGTCTTTCCACTGAAAGGTGGAAAGCCCTAATAATGGTTTCGCGTATCTGTATGTGCGTGCAAGACGGGTACTGCGTTACGCCCGACACTGAATATTTAGGTCTGAGCTATGTATCATCTTCACGTGTATACATTCGTCTGACCCACGTCCCACCCATACGCACATTATTTGGCGAAGTTTCATCATTATCAGACTGGAAATCTTTAGGAAGAGAAGCGTGAACAAGGTATTTCTTAGATATTCACTGGCGGCCATATTGAATGTCGCCGCGACCCAAAAAATTGCAAGGCACAACTACAAGATAAGTACATTGTTTTGACAAAGATTCACCAAGAAGGGATATGTAGTTCTTGGGCAGAAGCGAGTTTAATCTTCTTTCGTTTCTACGTTACTGTGACGTCATTAATGACGTCAGCTAAAAATAAACTTCCCGTTCGTATTTGCAATCATATGTTCTACAAAACTGACAAATTTTACGTGTCTACGTCAAGTTTTCAAATTTTACGTCATTGACGTCATCGTATTTTGGTTCCTATGGCAACAATTTACCAACGTTGCGTTTTGAGTGGACTTTATTTTTGAAAAGTAAATTGAAAGGCATTACAAATGGTACATATGTTCTTGATAACAATTTCAACCGTTACTGAGATATAGGTGGTTATTGGTGTTTACACCTATCGCTTACCTATGACCTTGACCTTTGACCTGGTGACCTGATTTTCCCAGACTTGGTCAAGGTCACATAGTGGCACATATATGAGGGCATTGTTGGCGCTAGCTGGTTCGGTTTTCGAAATATACTTAGAAGTTTCTATTTTAGCCTGTTTAAAATTAAACCACTATGGCCGCCATATTTGATGACGTCATCAAATATTTTTCACACGATCGATAGAAGATGATGAAAACATGATTGTGGTAAAGTTTCAAAATGGTCATGCAATAATTGTATTTTTGACGATATTTTCCAGTTTTTAAGCGTCTGGCGTCTCTGACGCCATCACGTTATGACGTCATAACCCCGCATGACCTTCTTGCACAACTAGACCATGACCTTTACAATCTGTGAAAGTTTCATTCAAATCCGATCATAAATGTCTGAGATCTAGCGCGAACAAGATTTTCACCATGACGTCACTGGCGGCCATCTTGGTTGACGTCATGACCCCAAAAGCTTCGCGGCACTATTCCAGAATGAGCTATATCACTGTGTAAACTTTAGAGGCCGTGCGACCAGTCTTACTATGAAAAATGGCGGTGAGAAGAATAAAGTCAAAATCTTGACGAACAACAACAATAGGTCTTTCCACTGAAAGGTGGAACGCCCTAATAATGGTTTCGCGTATCTGTATGTGCGTGCAAGACGGGTACTGCGTTACGCCCGACACTGAATATTTAGGTCTGAGCTATGTATCATCTTCACGTGTATACATTCGTCTGACCCACGTCCCACCCATACGCACATTATTTGGCGAAGTTTCATCATTATCAGACTGGAAATCTTTAGGAAGAGAAGCGTGAACAAGGTATTTCTTAGATATTCACTGGCGGCCATATTGAATGTCGCCGCGACCCAAAAAATTGCAAGGCACAACTACAAGATAAGTACATTGTTTTGACAAAGATTCACCAAGAAGGGATATGTAGTTCTTGGGCAGAAGCGAGTTTAATCTTCTTTCGTTTCTACGTTTCTGTGACGTCATTAATGACGTCAGCTAAAATAAACTTCCCGTTCGTATTTGCAATCATATGTTCTACAAAACTGACAAATTTTACGTGTCTACGTCAAGTTTTCAAATTTTACGTCATTGACGTCATCGTATTTTGGTTCCTATGGCAACAATTTACCAACGTTGCGTTTTGAGTGGAGTTTATTTTTGAAAAGTAAATTGAAAGGCATTACAAATGGTACATATGTTCTTGATAACAATTTCAACCGTTACTGAGATATAGGTGGTTATTGGTGTTTACACCTATCGCTTACCTATGACCTTGACCTTTTACCTGGTGACCTGATTTTCCCAGACTTGGTCAAGGTCACATAGTGGCACATATATGAGGGCATTGTTGGCGCTAGCTGGTTCGGTTTTCGAAATATACTTAGAAGTTTCTATTTTAGCCTGTTTAAAATTAAACCACTATGGCCGCCATATTTGATGACGTCATCAAATATTTTTCACACGATCGATAGAAGATGATGAAAACATGATTGTGGTAAAGTTTCAAAATGGTCATGCAATAATTGTATTTTTGACGATTTTTTCCAGTTTTTAAGCGTCTGGCGTCTCTGACGCCATCACGTTATGACGTCATAACCCCGCATGACCTTCTTGCACAACTAGACCATGACCTTTACAATCTGTGAAAGTTTCATTCAAATCCGATCATAAATGTCTGAGATCTAGCGCGAACAAGATTTTCACCATGACGTCACTCGCGGCCATCTTGGTTGACGTCATGACCCCAAAAGCTTCGCGGCACTATTCCAGAATGAGCTCTATCACTGTGTAAACTTTAGAGGCCGTGCGACCAGTCTTACTATGAAAAGTGGCGGTGAGAAGAATAAAGTCAAAATCTTGCCGAACAACAACAATAGGTCTTTCCACTGAAAGGTGGAAAGCCCTAATAATGGTTTCGCGTATCTGTATGTGCGTGCAAGACGGGTACTGCGTTACGCCCGACACTGAATATTTAGGTCTGAGCTATGTATCATCTTCACGTGTATACATTCGTCTGACCCACGTCCCACCCATACGCACATTATTTGGCGAAGTTTCATCATTATCAGACTGGAAATCTTTAGGAAGAGAAGCGTGAACAAGGTATTTCTTAGATATTCACTGGCGGCCATATTGAATGTCGCCGCGACCCAAGAAATTGCAAGGCACAACTACAAGATAAGTACATTGTTTTGACAAAGATTCACCAAGAAGGGATATGTAGTTCTTGGGCAGAAGCGAGTTTAATCTTCTTTCGTTTCTACGTTTCTGTGACGTCATTAATGACGTCAGCTAAAATAAACTTCCCGTTCGTATTTGCAATCATATGTTCTACAAAACTGACAAATTTTACGTGTCTACGTCAAGTTTTCAAATTTTACGTCATTGACGTCATCGTATTTTGGTTCCTATGGAAACAATTTACCAACGTTGCGTTTTGAGTGGACTTTATTTTTGAAAAGTAAATTGAAAGGCATTACAAATGGTACATATGTTCTTGATAACAATTTCAACCGTTACTGAGATATAGGTGGTTATTGGTGTTTACACCTATCGCTTACCTATGACCTTGACCTTTGACCTGGTGACCTGATTTTCCCAGACTTGGTCAAGGTCACATAGTGGCACATATATGAGGGCATTGTTGGCGCTAGCTGGTTCGGTTTTCGAAATATACTTAGAAGTTTCTATTTTAGCCTGTTTAAAATTAAACCACTATGGCCGCCATATTTGATGAGGTCATCAAATATTTTTCACACGATCGATAGAAGATGATGAAAACATGATTGTGGTAAAGTTTCAAAATGGTCATGCAATAATTGTATTTTTGACGATTTTTTCCAGTTTTTAAGCGTCTGGCGTCTCTGACGCCATCACGTTATGACGTCATAACCCCGCATGACCTTCTTGCACAACTAGACCATGACCTTTACAATCTGTGAAAGTTTCATTCAAATCCGATCATAAATGTCTGAGATCTAGCGCGAACAAGATTTTCACCATGACGTCACTGGCGGCCATCTTGGTTGACGTCATGACCCCAAAAGCTTCGCGGCACTATTCCAGAATGAGCTCTATCACTGTGTAAACTTTAGAGGCCGTGCGACTAGTCTTACTATGAAAAGTGGCGGTGAGAAGAATAAAGTCAAAATCTTGCCGAACAACAACAATAGGTCTTTCCACTGAAAGGTGGAAAGCCCTAATAATGGTTTCGCGTATCTGTATGTGCGTGCAAGACGGGTACTGCGTTACGCCCGACACTGAATATTTAGGTCTGAGCTATGTATCATCTTCACGTGTATACATTCGTCTGACCCACGTCCCACCCATACGCACATTATTTGGCGAAGTTTCATCATTATCAGACTGGAAATCTTTAGGAAGAGAAGCGTGAACAAGGTATTTCTTAGATATTCACTGGCGGCCATATTGAATGTCGCCGCGACCCAAAAAATTGCAAGGCACAACTACAAGATAAGTACATTGTTTTGACAAAGATTCACCAAGAAGGGATATGTAGTTCTTGGGCAGAAGCGAGTTTAATCTTCTTTCGTTTCTACGTTACTGTGACGTCATTAATGACGTCAGCTAAAAATAAACTTCCCGTTCGTATTTGCAATCATATGTTCTACAAAACTGACAAATTTTACGTGTCTACGTCAAGTTTTCAAATTTTACGTCATTGACGTCATCGTATTTTGGTTCCTATGGCAACAATTTACCAACGTTGCGTTTTGAGTGGACTTTATTTTTGAAAAGTAAATTGAAAGGCATTACAAATGGTACATATGTTCTTGATAACAATTTCAACCGTTACTGAGATATAGGTGGTTATTGGTGTTTACACCTATCGCTTACCTATGACCTTGACCTTTGACCTGGTGACCTGATTTTCCCAGACTTGGTCAAGGTCACATAGTGGCACATATATGAGGGCATTGTTGGCGCTAGCTGGTTCGGTTTTCGAAATATACTTAGAAGTTTCTATTTTAGCCTGTTTAAAATTAAACCACTATGGCCGCCATATTTGATGACGTCATCAAATATTTTTCACACGATCGATAGAAGATGATGAAAACATGATTGTGGTAAAGTTTCAAAATGGTCATGCAATAATTGTATTTTTGACGATATTTTCCAGTTTTTAAGCGTCTGGCGTCTCTGACGCCATCACGTTATGACGTCATAACCCCGCATGACCTTCTTGCACAACTAGACCATGACCTTTACAATCTGTGAAAGTTTCATTCAAATCCGATCATAAATGTCTGAGATCTAGCGCGAACAAGATTTTCACCATGACGTCACTGGCGGCCATCTTGGTTGACGTCATGACCCCAAAAGCTTCGCGGCACTATTCCAGAATGAGCTATATCACTGTGTAAACTTTAGAGGCCGTGCGACCAGTCTTACTATGAAAAATGGCGGTGAGAAGAATAAAGTCAAAATCTTGACGAACAACAACAATAGGTCTTTCCACTGAAAGGTGGAACGCCCTAATAATGGTTTCGCGTATCTGTATGTGCGTGCAAGACGGGTACTGCGTTACGCCCGACACTGAATATTTAGGTCTGAGCTATGTATCATCTTCACGTGTATACATTCGTCTGACCCACGTCCCACCCATACGCACATTATTTGGCGAAGTTTCATCATTATCAGACTGGAAATCTTTAGGAAGAGAAGCGTGAACAAGGTATTTCTTAGATATTCACTGGCGGCCATATTGAATGTCGCCGCGACCCAAAAAATTGCAAGGCACAACTACAAGATAAGTACATTGTTTTGACAAAGATTCACCAAGAAGGGATATGTAGTTCTTGGGCAGAAGCGAGTTTAATCTTCTTTCGTTTCTACGTTTCTGTGACGTCATTAATGACGTCAGCTAAAATAAACTTCCCGTTCGTATTTGCAATCATATGTTCTACAAAACTGACAAATTTTACGTGTCTACGTCAAGTTTTCAAATTTTACGTCATTGACGTCATCGTATTTTGGTTCCTATGGCAACAATTTACCAACGTTGCGTTTTGAGTGGACTTTATTTTTGAAAAGTAAATTGAAAGGCATTACAAATGGTACATATGTTCTTGATAACAATTTCAACCGTTACTGAGATATAGGTGGTTATTGGTGTTTACACCTATCGCTTACCTATGACCTTGACCTTTTACCTGGTGACCTGATTTTCCCAGACTTGGTCAAGGTCACATAGTGGCACATATATGAGGGCATTGTTGGCGCTAGCTGGTTCGGTTTTCGAAATATACTTAGAAGTTTCTATTTTAGCCTGTTTAAAATTAAACCACTATGGCCGCCATATTTGATGACGTCATCAAATATTTTTCACACGATCGATAGAAGATGATGAAAACATGATTGTGGTAAAGTTTCAAAATGGTCATGCAATAATTGTATTTTTGACGATTTTTTCCAGTTTTTAAGCGTCTGGCGTCTCTGACGCCATCACGTTATGACGTCATAACCCCGCATGACCTTCTTGCACAACTAGACCATGACCTTTACAATCTGTGAAAGTTTCATTCAAATCCGATCATAAATGTCTGAGATCTAGCGCGAACAAGATTTTCACCATGACGTCACTGGCGGCCATCTTGGTTGACGTCATGACCCCAAAAGCTTCGCGGCACTATTCCAGAATGAGCTCTATCACTGTGTAAACTTTAGAGGCCGTGCGACCAGTCTTACTATGAAAAGTGGCGGTGAGAAGAATAAAGTCAAAATCTTGCCGAACAACAACAATAGGTCTTTCCACTGAAAGGTGGAAAGCCCTAATAATGGTTTCGCGTATCTGTATGTGCGTGCAAGACGGGTACTGCGTTACGCCCGACACTGAATATTTAGGTCTGAGCTATGTATCATCTTCACGTGTATACATTCGTCTGACCCACGTTCCACCCATACGCACATTATTTGGCGAAGTTTCATCATTATCAGACTGGAAATCTTTAGGAAGAGAAGCGTGAACAAGGTATTTCTTAGATATTCACTGGCGGCCATATTGAATGTCGCCGCGACCCAAAAAATTGCAAGGCACAACTACAAGATAAGTACATTGTTTTGACAAAGATTCACCAAGAAGGGATATGTAGTTCTTGGGCAGAAGCGAGTTTAATCTTCTTTCGTTTCTACGTTACTGTGACGTCATTAATGACGTCAGCTAAAAATAAACTTCCCGTTCGTATTTGCAATCATATGTTCTACAAAACTGACAAATTTTACGTGTCTACGTCAAGTTTTCAAATTTTACGTCATTGACGTCATCGTATTTTGGTTCCTATGGCAACAATTTACCAACGTTGCGTTTTGAGTGGACTTTATTTTTGAAAAGTAAATTGAAAGGCATTACAAATGGTACATATGTTCTTGATAACAATTTCAACCGTTACTGAGATATAGGTGGTTATTGGTGTTTACACCTATCGCTTACCTATGACCTTGACCTTTGACCTGGTGACCTGATTTTCCCAGACTTGGTCAAGGTCACATAGTGGCACATATATGAGGGCATTGTTGGCGCTAGCTGGTTCGGTTTTCGAAATATACTTAGAAGTTTCTATTTTAGCCTGTTTAAAATTAAACCACTATGGCCGCCATATTTGATGACGTCATCAAATATTTTTCACACGATCGATAGAAGATGATGAAAACATGATTGTGGTAAAGTTTCAAAATGGTCATGCAATAATTGTATTTTTGACGATATTTTCCAGTTTTTAAGAGTCTGGCGTCTCTGACGCCATCACGTTATGACGTCATAACCCCGCATGACCTTCTTGCACAACTAGACCATGACCTTTACAATCTGTGAAAGTTTCATTCAAATCCGATCATAAATGTCTGAGATCTAGCGCGAACAAGATTTTCACCATGACGTCAATGGCGGCCATCTTGGTTGACGTCATGACCCCAAAAGCTTCGCGGCACTATTCCAGAATGAGCTATATCACTGTGTAAACTTTAGAGGCCGTGCGACCAGTCTTACTATGAAAAATGGCGGTGAGAAGAATAAAGTCAAAATCTTGACGAACAACAACAATAGGTCTTTCCACTGAAAGGTGGAACGCCCTAATAATGGTTTCGCGTATCTGTATGTGCGTGCAAGACGGGTACTGCGTTACGCCCGACACTGAATATTTAGGTCTGAGCTATGTATCATCTTCACGTGTATACATTCGTCTGACCCACGTCCCACCCATACGCACATTATTTGGCGAAGTTTCATCATTATCAGACTGGAAATCTTTAGGAAGAGAAGCGTGAACAAGGTATTTCTTAGATATTCACTGGCGGCCATATTGAATGTCGCCGCGACCCAAGAAATTGCAAGGCACAACTACAAGATAAGTACATTGTTTTGACAAAGATTCACCAAGAAGGGATATGTAGTTCTTGGGCAGAAGCGAGTTTAATCTTCTTTCGTTTCTACGTTTCTGTGACGTCATTAATGACGTCAGCTAAAATAAACTTCCCGTTCGTATTTGCAATCATATGTTCTACAAAACTGACAAATTTTACGTGTCTACGTCAAGTTTTCAAATTTTACGTCATTGACGTCATCGTATTTTGGTTCCTATGGAAACAATTTACCAACGTTGCGTTTTGAGTGGACTTTATTTTTGAAAAGTAAATTGAAAGGCATTACAAATGGTACATATGTTCTTGATAACAATTTCAACCGTTACTGAGATATAGGTGGTTATTGGTGTTTACACCTATCGCTTACCTATGACCTTGACCTTTGACCTGGTGACCTGATTTTCCCAGACTTGGTCAAGGTCACATAGTGGCACATATATGAGGGCATTGTTGGCGCTAGCTGGTTCGGTTTTCGAAATATACTTAGAAGTTTCTATTTTAGCCTGTTTAAAATTAAACCACTATGGCCGCCATATTTGATGAGGTCATCAAATATTTTTCACACGATCGATAGAAGATGATGAAAACATGATTGTGGTAAAGTTTCAAAATGGTCATGCAATAATTGTATTTTTGACGATTTTTTCCAGTTTTTAAGCGTCTGGCGTCTCTGACGCCATCACGTTATGACGTCATAACCCCGCATGACCTTCTTGCACAACTAGACCATGACCTTTACAATCTGTGAAAGTTTCATTCAAATCCGATCATAAATGTCTGAGATCTAGCGCGAACAAGATTTTCACCATGACGTCACTGGCGGCCATCTTGGTTGACGTCATGACCCCAAAAGCTTCGCGGCACTATTCCAGAATGAGCTCTATCACTGTGTAAACTTTAGAGGCCGTGCGACTAGTCTTACTATGAAAAGTGGCGGTGAGAAGAATAAAGTCAAAATCTTGCCGAACAACAACAATAGGTCTTTCCACTGAAAGGTGGAAAGCCCTAATAATGGTTTCGCGTATCTGTATGTGCGTGCAAGACGGGTACTGCGTTACGCCCGACACTGAATATTTAGGTCTGAGCTATGTATCATCTTCACGTGTATACATTCGTCTGACCCACGTCCCACCCATACGCACATTATTTGGCGAAGTTTCATCATTATCAGACTGGAAATCTTTAGGAAGAGAAGCGTGAACAAGGTATTTCTTAGATATTCACTGGCGGCCATATTGAATGTCGCCGCGACCCAAAAAATTGCAAGGCACAACTACAAGATAAGTACATTGTTTTGACAAAGATTCACCAAGAAGGGATATGTAGTTCTTGGGCAGAAGCGAGTTTAATCTTCTTTCGTTTCTACGTTACTGTGACGTCATTAATGACGTCAGCTAAAAATAAACTTCCCGTTCGTATTTGCAATCATATGTTCTACAAAACTGACAAATTTTACGTGTCTACGTCAAGTTTTCAAATTTTACGTCATTGACGTCATCGTATTTTGGTTCCTATGGCAACAATTTACCAACGTTGCGTTTTGAGTGGACTTTATTTTTGAAAAGTAAATTGAAAGGCATTACAAATGGTACATATGTTCTTGATAACAATTTCAACCGTTACTGAGATATAGGTGGTTATTGGTGTTTACACCTATCGCTTACCTATGACCTTGACCTTTGACCTGGTGACCTGATTTTCCCAGACTTGGTCAAGGTCACATAGTGGCACATATATGAGGGCATTGTTGGCGCTAGCTGGTTCGGTTTTCGAAATATACTTAGAAGTTTCTATTTTAGCCTGTTTAAAATTAAACCACTATGGCCGCCATATTTGATGACGTCATCAAATATTTTTCACACGATCGATAGAAGATGATGAAAACATGATTGTGGTAAAGTTTCAAAATGGTCATGCAATAATTGTATTTTTGACGATATTTTCCAGTTTTTAAGCGTCTGGCGTCTCTGACGCCATCACGTTATGACGTCATAACCCCGCATGACCTTCTTGCACAACTAGACCATGACCTTTACAATCTGTGAAAGTTTCATTCAAATCCGATCATAAATGTCTGAGATCTAGCGCGAACAAGATTTTCACCATGACGTCACTGGCGGCCATCTTGGTTGACGTCATGACCCCAAAAGCTTCGCGGCACTATTCCAGAATGAGCTATATCACTGTGTAAACTTTAGAGGCCGTGCGACCAGTCTTACTATGAAAAATGGCGGTGAGAAGAATAAAGTCAAAATCTTGACGAACAACAACAATAGGTCTTTCCACTGAAAGGTGGAACGCCCTAATAATGGTTTCGCGTATCTGTATGTGCGTGCAAGACGGGTACTGCGTTACGCCCGACACTGAATATTTAGGTCTGAGCTATGTATCATCTTCACGTGTATACATTCGTCTGACCCACGTCCCACCCATACGCACATTATTTGGCGAAGTTTCATCATTATCAGACTGGAAATCTTTAGGAAGAGAAGCGTGAACAAGGTATTTCTTAGATATTCACTGGCGGCCATATTGAATGTCGCCGCGACCCAAAAAATTGCAAGGCACAACTACAAGATAAGTACATTGTTTTGACAAAGATTCACCAAGAAGGGATATGTAGTTCTTGGGCAGAAGCGAGTTTAATCTTCTTTCGTTTCTACGTTTCTGTGACGTCATTAATGACGTCAGCTAAAATAAACTTCCCGTTCGTATTTGCAATCATATGTTCTACAAAACTGACAAATTTTACGTGTCTACGTCAAGTTTTCAAATTTTACGTCATTGACGTCATCGTATTTTGGTTCCTATGGCAACAATTTACCAACGTTGCGTTTTGAGTGGACTTTATTTTTGAAAAGTAAATTGAAAGGCATTACAAATGGTACATATGTTCTTGATAACAATTTCAACCGTTACT
>JAWPHD010011119.1:0-86873 GCA_037043455.1 Cyrtodaria siliqua
TTCTATGCTGTATTTTTATAAACCAATCTGAAGATGTTTCTATGCTGTATTTATATAAACCAATCAGAAGACATTTCTATGCTGTATTTTTATAAGCCAATCAGATGACCTGTTTTTATAAACCAATCAGAAGACGTTTCTATGCTGTATTTTTATAAGCCAATTAGATGACATGTTTTTATAAACCAATCAGAAGACGTTTCTAGGCTGTATTTTTATAAACCAATCAAAAGACGTTTCTATGCTGTATTTTTATAAACCTATCAGAAGATGTTTCTATGCTGTATTTTTATAAGCCAATTAGATGACATGTTTTTATAAACCAATCAGAAGACGTTTCTATGCTGTATTTTTATAAGCCAATTAGATGACATGTTTTTATAAACCAATCAGAAGACGTTTCTAGGCTGTATTTTTATAAGCCAATCATGTTTTTATAAACCAATCAGAAGACGTTCCTATGCAGTATTTTTATAAACCAATCAGAAGACATTTCTATGATGAATTTTTATAAGCCAATTAGATGACCTAGCTGTTTTTATAAACCAATCAGAAGATGTAACTGTGCTGTATTTTATTGTATAAACCAATCAGAAAATGTTTCTGTGCTGTTTTTTTTATAAACTGGTGTATATTTTATCAGATGACATATCTGTGCTGTATTTTTATATAACTATCGGAGAACATTATGCACTGCATTTTCATGGACCAAATTTCATGTTTCTACTCTTTTATTATTTAACTATTAATTTCTTCTGTTTGCAGACAATCAAAGCACAGCATTGATACCTTATGATGACCATACCCTCATGACACAGCTGGCACAAGAACATGGCTGTGATATTGACCAGTATAGACAAAAGGTAAATGCTGCCGTGAATCCTCTCGCACGCATGCCTATTATATAATAGATTTGGGCTAGAAATAGAAATCTTTGGGCTAGAAATAGAAATATTTTGACTGAAATAGGGAGATTTGAATTTGTTTATTCTTGACCTTCTAAACATGTATTTTTAAACAAATTATTGTATATCATGTATATAGTATTCTTATATTTAAGCAACATTCTTCTAAAAATAAATAAATTGGGGGAGGTGTGGGTGTGGTGGGGAGGGGTGGTGGGGAGTGTACAGGGAGGTAGTGAGGGATGCAGCTGGTGCTGTTATACATACAACTATTTCCCCTGGTTCTCCAGTTCCACCCACGTCTCCAATGACACTATAACTCTAGCCCTCAAGAGTTAGTTCCATAATTTCCTGGATCAACTTTCTTTTATAATTATTCACATCTGTTGTTTTGTTTGTTAAGATATTGGATGATATAGCGAATGATGAAGACATAATCACTGATGAGCTGGCAGACTATATAGATGAAGATGAGCCAAGTGTTGTACATGGTGAGCTCGAGGCTGGTGAACCGGTACTGGAGATAACAGAACACGGAGAGATGGGCCCAGCTGGATATGGGGATGGAGCTCTGGTGCAGGATACCAGACCTGGAGAGGGCATGTCTCTACACATACAGAAGGCTGTGGAAGAGGGCGTTGGTAAGTTTAGTAGAATTGAGATACTAGGGCATGTTGAAATACTTTTTTTGGAGTTAATTGGTGATTCAAAAGCTGTACTTTTGTGGTTAGCTAAGAAACAGAAAATGAATTGGGACACCTGCCATTATTGTACATTAGCTTTATGGTGGATAAATATAAAATCTTACCGGCTATGAGTAGCATGATTTTAATATATTGAAGAAATCAAGAATGTGGTTAATATATGTACTCAGCGTTGAATTTTGAGCAGGCAATATGAAGTTTTATGTACCCAAAGACAACTATTTTTTATCACAGACTATTCTATAGACAACTACGGAATTCATTTTGATATATTAAATTTGTTGAGGATGATAACATTGTAGAAACAACTTTAATGTTTTCTTCGATTAAATAAAGTCCAAATAGATTTATGTCTAAACCATTTTAAAATAGGTAACATATTTATATATAACTTTATGTTTGTCATAATTTAAGTTATTATAAAGAGAATAAAACAGTTGTGTTACCTTAACTATATATAGATGGTGATGAAATTACTTTTGGTCAAGATGGCCGGTCGAGTGCACGTCTAGACATCCAGAGAGTGTTCAGAGAACAACTTGATGCGTTAGAACAGAAGTACCAGGGTAGGATGGACAGGATCAAGAAGGTGTGTACAGAAAACACCAACCATCCCTCTGCCTTATTATCTCTTACTTTATTATTTCTTCTTTATATACTGTGAAATCATTAATATTAGTGGGGGATTTAAATTCGTGGATTTTGAGGCTGACCCGAACCGCGAAATCAAATCCCCACCAACAATTAATGCCCAGAAGTTTGAATAATGTGTACGAAAACGACCTTGATTCGGAATCCATAATGTACAGTACCATAAAGCAGTTTTGGGCTAATCATTTAGTCAGTAACTATTGAATCAGGTTACATGTTGTCAGAAAAAAAGGTTGATGTATTTATTAAACATTTATTTTGATAATAAAAAACAAAAACTTGAGTGTTTGTTTTAAACTTTTCAAAGCCAGTATACCTATGTTTACGGTCGCAGTTGTGTACTAGTAAATCGTTCACGAATGGTAGTAACGTTTGTTATCATTGTCATCAATTACCGAGTACTTAGAATTATTTGATCGACAACTAGGTGGGTTCAACATGGACAAATTAACGGATGTTTTTTGTTTTTTTCAAAAACCAGAAATGAGCGAATTTACGTCCCCTCGAAATTGTCTTTTTTGAAAGAACCTCGAAATTTAATGCCCACGAAATAAAATGATTCCACAGTATCTGATTCAGTATGTGTACAAAATAAAGTGTTAACGAATTATTTATTTTTTCAATATTTTCAAATTTTCTTCACAGACTTGCAAGCACAAAATGTGTCTCCTCCACAAGGAATACAATTTAATCATCATTGTAATCTATATCTTACCCACATAGTGGTGATTTAGAACATAGCTTTATGTTATAAGGTTTAAGAATGTAAATGATGCAGCTTTTTGTTGTTTGGCACAAACTACATGGCACAGGTTTTACATTATGAAACACACGCGTGGACATGAGACAGAGACTTACGTTAATAAATGCAAACATGTACTTAACAAATAGCTATACATTATAAAGATACAAGTATGTATTGTGCATGACACTGAGCTTCATATAAAATACAAACATGTACACAATATATTCTTACTTCAGGAGGAGGCATATAAACGTGACGAGGAAGAAGTACTTCAACGAAGAACAGACGAGGAACGACAGTGGAAGAAACAAGAGAGAGAGAAAGAAGAACAGGGACTGATCTTTGAGAGACAGGTGAGAAACACATTATGTGACTCTGATGTCACAGGGATGGATATACAATCAGTAGGCACTTTGAGTGCGGACGTTCGCATGCAATTTTATGAATGCAAGTATTGTCCCAAATACAATACTGTAAACTCTCAGAACTATGTGTTAACTCTGATACATATACATAACACAGAGCTTTATGTTAATAGATGCAAGCATGAATATGACTCTAGTTGTTATAGTGAAATATTTTAGTCAAAACTATAACTATATGCAATTTAGGAACAGCGTCGAAAACATAGGATGGTTCCCCAGGCAGATATGTTTTCAGTTCTGGTGAAACTTTTTCGAATTTGAAATACATTGTTTTTTGTAATCTACATTTAATTAATGCTTAAGCCATCAAAAACCCATAATGCCGGTATATATTAACTGTTAGAGGCTGTATGTTAACATTTTTGTCTCGCGTTTTCGAAGAAAAAATAAACATAGGTGTTGCTTTTCCGGCGGTGGCGGCGAAGGTGTCAACATTCAAGTTTTGCGCTTAGGTCAGTTTCTCACAAACTGTATACACTAGACCTTTCAAACTTTGCTTATAGTTTTATCTAGGGTGGTACATCGCAACGTGACCAAGCAGATGTGGATGTGACCTTGACCCTCCAAGCAAAGGGCAGATAATTTAATAATTTTTAGGTTCAACTTTTACGTTTAGGTCACTTTTTCACAAACCGTATGCATTAGACCTTTAAAACTTTGCTTATAGTTGTACCTTGAGTGGTACATCGCAACGTGAGCAACGTGATAAAGCAAATGTGAAAGTGACCTTGACCCTCCAAGCAAAGGGCAGATAACTTAATAATTTTTAGGTTCAACTTTTGCGTTTAGATTACTTTTTC
Organism: Cyrtodaria siliqua; assembly: GCA_037043455.1. Classification (NCBI taxonomy): domain Eukaryota; kingdom Metazoa; phylum Mollusca; class Bivalvia; order Adapedonta; family Hiatellidae; genus Cyrtodaria; species Cyrtodaria siliqua. Next base: position 4,231 of record JAWPHD010011119.1, read on the forward strand.
ACAAACTATATGCACTAGGTAGGAGCCTAGACTAGAATTCATTTAAAAGTAGGATTCCTTTTTTTTACAAACTATATGCACTAGACCTTTAAAACTTTGCTTATAGTTGTACCTTGAGTGGTACATCGCAACGTGACAAAGCAAATGTGGAAATGACCTTGACACTCCAAGCAAAGGGCAGATAACTTATTAATTTTACCTTCAGCTTTTGCGTTAAACACTGATAAAAGAAAGAATGATGGATTAAATAATGAATAAAAATCTACTTTATGTATCTGTATTTATTCATCTATATATCGTTTTTTCTTTCCATCAACATGTTTTTGTAAAGGACATTTTTTTCTTATTCGATTATGTAAATAAAAAAAAAATCCGAAATTTTGTGCCATCCGAAGTACTATGACACCGCACTTTTACGGCCCGAAAATTTCAAACAATTTATCGAAATACCATCAATTACAAACTTTTTTCATGCACAAATGTGCTTTGAATGCCAAAAATGGTCCTTCTTATCAAAGGGGAAAGGAAACACAACCCTAATAGTAGGATAATGTAGTTTTATGTCATTAATTGTCGATCTCAAAGTTGTGACAAACTGAAACTGCCGACACGAAGCCAGGCACAATATTCAAACTTCTTATTGTTTCATGTTTAACTTACTTTATTGGAAGTGTTTTCACAGTTTACAATACACATGGGAGTTTGGTACCTATCGGGATCATGATGGGATAGGTATTAATGCAGGTGAAAGTAGCGCCTATATTTATAATAGTGCGTGCAATTAGCCGCCATTGTCGGCTAACTGCAATTAGACGCCATTGTCGGCTAACACAAATTAATTTCATCTCTTCGTAGTTTGTGTACAGAAAAACAAACAGGAAACTGTACCTACTGTTGGATGCGTAACAGATTGTCTGAAAGATATCGCCCGAAAGATAACAAATAACGGCATATCTGATTGGCTATTCGGTCCATTAATCACATGATGTTTGCGTGTATCAACAATGCCGATTATCTGACAACGAAGTGCCAATTAAGGAAATTAACAACTTGTACAAGCGATAATTGATAAGCGCCGGGCTACATCACAGGGGGCGTGAACGGATTATGTAATGTTTATTGCGGTCATTTATTACTTGTGGTGTCAAACAGACAATTATACGAAAATTTAAAAAAAAAAAAAATTAAAGTCAAATAATCGACATTTCTTGTCAACATTTCATTAAATTATCGACAGTATTATAAAATAATCGCAAATGGCGACCATGGCGTATGGTAGCGTGAGCACTGGATAACATAATTATCTTTGTGTCGCTGTAATAATATATTTAAACTGCTGTTTTGAAGTAAGTTTATAATTTCTAGTTGTTATAGTGAAATATTTTAGTCAAAACTATAACTATATGCAATTTAGGAACAGCGTCGAAAACATAGGATGGTTCCCCAGACAGATATGTTTTCAGTTCTGGTGAAACTTTTTCGAATTTGAAATACATTGTTTTTTGTAATCTACATTAAATTAATGCTTAAGCCATCAAAAACCCATAATGCCAGTATATATTAACTGTAAGAGGCTGTATGTTAACATTTTTGTCTCGCGTTTTCGAAGAAAAAAGAAACATAGGTGTTGCTTTTCCGGCGGTGGCGGCGAAGGCGTCAACATTCAAGTTTTGCGCTTAGGTCAGTTTCTCACAAACTGTATACACTAGACCTTTCAAACTTTGCTTATAGTTTTATCTAGGGTGGTACATCGCAACGTGACCAAGCAGATGTGGATGTGACCTTGACCCTCCAAGCAAAGGGCAGATAATTTAATAATTTTTAGGTTCAACTTTTGCGTTTAGGTCACTTTTTCACAAACCGTATGCATTAGACATTTAAAACTTTGCTTATAGTTGTACCTTGCGTGGTACATCGCAACGTGAGCAACGTGATAAAGCAAATGTGAAAGTGACCTTGACCCTCCAAGCAAAGGGCAGATAACTTAATAATTTTTAGGTTCAACTTTTGCGTTTAGATTACTTTTTCACAAACTATATGCACTAACCTTTAAAACTTTGCTTATAGTTGTACCTTGATTGGTACATCGCAACGTGACAAAGCAAATGTGGAAATGACCTTGACACTCCAAGCAAAGGGCAGATAACTTATTAATTTTACCTTCAGCTTTTGCGTTGAGGTCAGTTCCGCGCAAACTGTGTACTACACCTTTCAAACTTTGTTTATAGTTGTATCTAGGGTGGTACGTCACAACGTGACAAAGCTAAGGTGGATGTGACCTTGACTCTCCAAGCAACGGGCAGATGACCTTATAATTTTTACCTTCAACTTTGGCATTTAGGTCAATTTTTCACAAACTGTATGCACTAAGACCTTTCAATTTTCCTTATAGTTGTATCTTGAGTGGAACATTGTAATGTGACAAAGCAAATGTGGATGTGATCTTGACCCTCCAAGCTAGGGGCACATAACTTAATAATTTTTACCTTCAACATTTGCGTTTAGGTCACTTTCTCACAAACTTTATGCATTAGACCTTTCAAACTTTGCATATAGTTGTTTCTTGGATAGTACATCACAACTTGTCAAAAAGCAAATATGGATGTGACCTTCAAAATCCAAGCAAAGGGCAGATAACTTTAATTGTTACATTTACAGCAGTTTCACATGAACTATAATTATGCACTAGATGTTTTAAACCTAATTTATAGCTTAATCTTTGGAAGACAAAATATTCTTTTTTGACATAGTTGTGTGTTGGGTAGTACATCTTTTTGGATGCATGGGTTTCATCTATGACCTTGACTTACTTTTTGGAGCTAATAATTGTTAGCTCTACTGGCCAAAGGCCAGCAGAGCTTATCGGATGCCGAGTTGTCTGTCGTCCGTCCGTCGTTAACTTTTGTCTTGTTAAGACAATAGAGCCTTCATTTTTCATCTGATTTTTACCAAACTTTACACCAGATTGTTAGTGTCAATGAAACCTCGGACATGTTCGAAAACCAGCCAAATCGGACCAGTAACAGCAGACTTATGGCCCTTCATTTTGTTAAAAATGCTATATTTTGCCTAGTTAAGACGATAGGGCATTCAGTTTTTATCCGATCTTTACCAAACTTTACCAGATTGTTAATATCAATGATAGCTCGGACAAGTTCGAAAACCAGCCAAATCGGACCAGTAACAGCAGACTTATGGCCCTTCATTTTGTTAAAAATGCTATATTTTGCCTTGTTAAGACAATAGGACCTTCATTTTTCATCCGATCTTTACCAAACTTTACCAGATTGTTAATGTCAATAAAAGCTCGGATAAGTTTGAAAATAACCAGATCGGACCAGTAACAGCAGAGTTATGGCCCTTGATTTAGTTAAAAATGCTATATTTTGCCTCGTTAAGATGATAGGGCCTTCATTTTTCATCCGATCTTTACCAAACTTAACCAGATTGTTAATGTCAATGAAAGCTCGGACAAGTTCGAAAACTTGCTAGATTGGACCAGTAACAGCGGAGTTATGGCCCTTGATTTAGTCAAAAATGCTACATTTTGCCTCGTTAAGACAATATGGCCTTCATTTTTCATCCAGTCTTTACCAGATTGTTAATGTCAATAAAAGCTTGGACAAGTTCGAAAACCAGCCAGATCAGACCAGTGACAGCGGAGTTATGGTCCTGGATTTCATTAAAACTGCTATATTTTGCCTTGTTAAGGCGATAGGGCCTCATTTTTCATCTGATCTTTACCAAACTTTACCAGATTTTTTCACTTTTTTTTTCTTTTTTTCCTTAATTAGTTTTTCTTTTTTTTGTGTGTTTTTTTATTATCTCTACTGGCCAAGTTCGAAAACCAGCCAGATCGGACCAGTAACGGCAGAGTTATGGCTCTTGATTTAGTTAAAAATGCTATATTTTGCCTCATTAAGACGATAGTCACTCGCTTCATTGATGTTATAAGAGCTATATAAGCCAGTAGAGCGTCCACAGGCCGTCTTGGGCCTCTTGTTTTTAATAGAATGGCATATTTTTTTTAAACAAATGCACTTAAATGTCATCTCAGCAAACTGCAAACTCCATTATTTTTAGTCACTAAAAAGTTTACAAACTTTCATTTAAGCGTCATTGACCTTTTTATTTTTAAGTCCCGCCCCCGTTAGGCGAGACATGTGAATCTGCGGATTTCTTGTTTAATGTTTCACTACCTAGGTTTATACTTATTTTAAAGTTTTGATATTTTAGATAAATTTGTCTATTCCTTGTAGATGGCTGAGCGAGAAATTGAGAGAGAACAACAAGAGGCAGAAAAAGAGATGCAGTTGAGAATAAAACAGTTTGAGGTGATTATTTAGAGAAATTCTTTAAAACATGTGTCTGTTTTCGTAGAGTGGAGCACGCGATCTAGTGGAAGATTGTCAGAGTTCAAATTGAAAAGTCGAGGGTTCAATCCTCACCATGGCCATGTTATTTATCCTTGAGCAAAGTAATTAATCCTCATTGCTGAGTACTGGTTGTACCCAGGAAACCTGCACATAATCTTCGAAAGAAAAGTAAATGGATAGATAGTTTAACCTGGAGTAAATCATAAATTACAGATTTATTTTTATTATAATTTATTACACAATTTCAATATTTCTAAAAAAACACATCTATGTTTTAAGCATGTTCAGAAATTTCATCCAATTTTCTAATTCTCGCAACTACGATTGTATATTTCATATCACGTTTCTATTATTGTAAGTGTATAGTATCAAATTCAATGAGTCAAGTTGAGTAATTTAACCCATGAAAAGTGCATAGTTGCAATAACAAATCAACAGGTTACGGATATGTAAGAGAGCACCTCAGAAGTCCAGTTTCAAATAATATTATCAAAAACTTAAATTTAACTACCTACAGTTGTTATTAACAACTTTGAGAATCACTGCCCACAATTCAGTGCAACACTGTTGTAATAACATATGACTAGAGCAGAAGATACTCCAGTGTTGCACTGAACCTTTGCTTTATCCATTTCCAGTGTCATAAGATGTCTTCATGTTATTTACATTGCTGCTACCTTAACTGTGTCATTAATGCTTGTGTTGTACCTTCAGGCTGAGATGGCAGAGTTGCAGGCAGATACGGACAGACAGCAGAGGGAACTAGACCAGGCATTGGAGCAGGAGAGGGAACGCCAGGCAGAAAGACAAAATATGGCAGCCATGTTGATACAGAGAATATACAGGGGATATAGGTATGACAGTCATAATCTGGAGTGGGGGAGGGGATTGAGGGGGAGGGGAAGGTGGAGGAAAGGTAATAGACATACATAGAAGGAAAGCAGATGGTGGCAAAAAAAGACAGGCATACACACAACATGGCAGTCATGTTGATTCAGAGGATTTGCATGGGATATAGGTATGACAGTCATAATCTGGAGAGGTGGTGTAGAGGGGTGAAGGAAAGGTAATAGACATACATAGAAGTAAAGCAGATGTTGGCAAAAAACACAGGCATACACACAACATGACAGTCATTTTGATACAGAGGATTTGCATGGGATATAGGTATGACAGTCATAATCTGGAGTGGGAGAGGGGAGGGGTTGGGTGGAGGGGTGGAGGAAAGGTAATAGACATACATAGAAGGAATCAGATGATGGGGGAAAACACAGGCATACACACAACATGGCAGTCATGTTGATACAGAGAATAGGCAGGGAATATAGATATGTTGTCATAAGATAGAGTAGCAAGGGTGAGGAGGGGAAAGATGGAGGAAAAGTGCAACAAGATTGATTTAGTGAGAGCAATTCTGAATGACATCCTTGTTTCAAGAATGTAAAAATAGATTCTATTCGTGCAACGTAGAAATAATTATAAGAGTTACTATTTTTAAATTCATGTCACAATATTGAATATCCAGTTCAGGATAGCAAGATATCTTCTTTTTGTTACAGCATTCGAAAAGAAGTGAAACCAGGTTTAGATGAAAAGAAAGAAGAAAGAAGAAAACATAAAGAGGAGGAAAGAATAAAAGAAATAGAGATAGAGATAGAAAAAAGAAAAGAAGAAAAGGCCATTCAAGAGGGAAACGAAAGGTATATCTACATGTATTTTAGATATTTTTAACAAGAATTATATTGAAATAGAAAGTTGGTGAATGCTTAAAACAACACAAATATGAAGATCAGTACGATATGGAAAATAAATTTGAAGAGGATTTTCTTGTTAATGTTGTCTGCTTTAAAGATGCTCTACCTATATCTTTTTGTCCACCAATTGATATAAACTTTACTTAATTGTAAAGAGGACTATGCAAAAGGTAAACGGCAATAATTTCACCCCATGTTATATGCGTTTTGCTGGGGGAAAACAGGATAGAAAAGATCGGATTTTTGAAATTATATTCGTAATTGTTTTAGACAAGCCGATTACGGAGATTTTCCGATCTTATTCGTTTACAATCGGAACTGCCTTGTCGGATTGGCGACGAGTTCCGATCGATTCGTTTACTATCGGAACTGCCCCGAGTAGTTTGTTTTCGTTCAACTGAATGGCATTGCGCATGTCCGATAAAATCGTAAAAACTCGTAGTTCTCCGGCAGGAATAAACGTCTGGGCTGCATTTTATTCAAGATATTGTTTTGATCATAATTAATAATTTACAGAACTGGAATACGAACCTAGTTGCTTCTTAGAATACTCATCAAATAGCTTTGCATACATATAAATGCAGTAATATTGAGTATTTAATATTTTACATTAAAAATCGCGTAGATATAGGTAGTGCCTCTTTAAGGCCTCCGAAAGAAAGCATATAGTTATGGCACCGTCTGTTTGTCCGTCCGTTTGTCAGAGCGCACGTTCTCTACCATAGGTGGTAGGAGGTGAGGCTTAACACAAAAGAATTCAGTACAGTTCATTCCATAACCACTTAAGCCTAGTGTTTTTATATTAAAGTGGTCATTCCTTTGATTTTAAACAAAGAAAAAACACTTAAGGTACCATCCATTGGCATGCCTGTCCGTCCGCTCTCATGAGGGGGTAGTTGTGGGGTATACAATAGGTACAGGTCAGACTTGTGAGGAAAAATCGACTTCTGGGGTGCACCTTTCTGACAAAAACATATATTAGCCCTAACCCTGTTTGTCCATCCATCCGAAACAATCATGTCTGAGCCATAACTTTGAAAGAACTGAAGGGATTTGCATGAAACTTCACACAAATATTAACCATAATGGGAAGATGTGTCATGTGCAAGAATCAAATTTGTACCTCAAAAGTTTCATGGTCACAGTTGGAGGTCAAAGGTCAAATGAGTCAAATAATTTGGGGGTATGATTTTGTCGCTGGTGACATTCCTTTTTATTTAGTTCATTTAATTTGAATAATGTCCTTTATTTAAAATGGTCAAAACACAATTAATTTTACTGAATATCTGTCATGTACCTGACTTACAGAAAGTACATAGTTAGGGTCACATCCGGTATGATCTGACATGGTAGTACCTTTGAACCCAACTAAAATTTCTTTCATATACTTTATTAAAAACAATATCATATGTTTGAGTTTGCCTTTCCCATAAAATCCACAGAGAAACCTATTCATTGCCTGCTATCGTTAGTGGCCTTCTGATTTATGCAGGGAGATATTTAAAGAAACTAACCCTGCAAATAACGGAAAAATTACACAACAAAACTCTAGCCAGGTGTTCAGGTCATATAGTAATGTATATGTGCCGATTAAAGTATAAGTTTATCCATGGGTTATTAAAATACCCGTGGTTGAATGTGCGTAAAATGAATTATGACTTGGTAAACTCTTAATTCGATGGTACAGTTTTGGGTTTTGGTCTGGCTGGTTAAAGCTGTTTATATCGTGTCTATAGAGTTTGGGATTCTCAAAATAGCTTAATTACATATATATACCTCGTAGTCAGCAGGTTTAGAAACAATGTACATATGTTGTAAAAACAAATATTGTTTGAGGCGCTTGTTTCAGACAAAGGTTTTTCTGCAGTAACTCGAGCAATTTAAATAATATGTATATCAGTTATATATCATTAGAACTGGCATTTTTAGTGGTAAATAAAACTACTTTACTTTTGGAAATCGGTTGAGAAATAAATATTTTACAACCAAAATGATTTTTTGATCGGTCTTTTCCTATGTAAATTCCTTGTTAATAATTCATATTTTGCTATAAAACGTTTAGGGTGTCTTAATTTACTAATATCCAACAATTTAAAACCATTTTTTTTATAAAAATATAAAAAAAAAAAATCATTAATTTTTCAGGCTGCAGAATTTTGCATTGAAAATGACTCATCAAAAACAACTTTCGCACATGAAATTTTTATTTCTCCACCGATTTTGAAAAGTAAGGTATTTTTATTTACCACTAAAAATGTCTGTTTCAATGATATACAACTTATTTAGGTGATAGATTAATTTTATCTTAAAAGTCCAAAAAACCTTTGGCTGAAAACAATAGTTTTTGACTACTACTTTAATTAGTAAAACATGATATAGGATTAGTTAAACAATGTGTTTCAGTTGTTACATTATTTGAACAGTAAAGAAAAGACGATTAATGTAACAGACCAGGTGTTACATCTGTGTGTAATGCTAAAGCAATGCTTTACTTCCATGATTAATTGGTAGAGATAGAAAAGAAGAAGAGAAAAGAAAAGAAGAAGAGGTACGGAGATTAAAAGAAGAAGAAAAACAGAGGAAGGAAGAAGAGAGAAAAAGACAAAAGGAAGAAGAAGAGAGACAGAAGGTACCAGTGTGTTCATTATTTTGATACAAAGAAACAAAATCATGTCGGTGGGATCCATTTTCCTCGCCGAAGGATCTTTTGTGGATATTCATTGCAGATAAGAAATTCCATCCCGAGGTTGTAAATGTTCCAATTGAAAAACATATACCGTATTGTTTCTAATTAGCGCCCCAGGGGGCGTGACATTTTCTGAAAGGGGGGATGCGCTTATTAGAACGCTTTTCAAAAGCCAGTACACATTTTAATTTCCTTATAGAATGCTAAAAAATTGTTGTGTTAATGAAATATGGAATCAAATTCTTAAGTGTGTGTATACTGTTTCTTGGATTTTAACCACTTTTACAACTCAAGGTAAGATTTATTTATTTTTAAAGTTAGTGTGGGGGGTGTTAATTGAAGTGGGAGTGCTAATTAGAAACAATACGGTATATTGAGAGTTGGAATTGTCCTATCTGAACATGATACCCATGGTTTATTATTTTTCTTGCATACCATTGAGATTTTGTTATAAACGCCATCATTTACTTACAAAATAATGTCATGCAACTGTTGACATTATATCCAACTGGGCCATCATTTGCTTACAAAATAATGTCATGCAACTGTTGACATTTTATCCAACAGGGCCATCATTTACTTACAAAATAATGTCATGCAACTGTTGACATTATATCTAACCGGGCCATCATTTACTCACAAAATAATGTCATGCAACTGTTGACATTTTATCCAACCGGGCCATCATTTACTTACAAAATAATGTCATGCAACTGTTGACATTTTATCCAACATGTGGGTAAGGTAAGATTTTCATTGTGTAAAATATCCTGATCTGGCATGCAAGATAAGAAACGTTCATGGATATCCGGTGAAGATTGGGAATACCACAGGTATAAATGTTTTTCAAAGCCTAGGTTCAGATTAAAACAGTCATACTGAGGGCTGGAATTTTCTATCAGACTCAGAATCAGATACGCATGTGTGATTCTTTTTCTAGCTGACCATTGACATTTTGTGTGTTGACAGTGACAGCTATCAACCTTACATGTATATTTTATGTTTATTTACTAAATGAGGTCATGCAACTGTTGATGTTATTGCCATCATTTTTGATGCCCGTGACTTTTATCTGCCCCTAACTGTAAGATAAGATTTTCCATCAATCTTGTAAAATGTGGCTATCTGTCTGTCTGAGACTAGCTTCACACATGTTGACATGATCATTTACATATTATAAGCCACATTACGCAGCATCGGCCAAAGTCTTATGAAAAGGTCATTATGTACAACTCAGTGCAGAAAATCATTTTAACAGGTGCATTTTTTATGGGAGGTTTTTAAAGTGAGAAATTAAATTTGCACCAGCCCAAGTGTTTTAAATAGTCAGGGTCTTCCCCAGGCCATGAAGGCATAGTGGCACCACTACTCCATAAATTCAAACAGGTGCTTGCCACTACTCCTTAATTCTGCCACTACTCCTTAAATTCTTGCCACTATCTTTTAACTTTTCAAAACTTATCATGATCCATTTACAAACTGTACATTGTTTTGTAAATAAAAAATTGTTAAAAAGTAACAATCTGCAGCAAAAGCCATTTAGTCTCTAAAATAAGTATACCAACAAAGTCAAATGACACAATATCTGAATTTCCATCAAAAAAACATTTTTTTAGTTTTTAGTTTATTTTTGTGACCAAATGAATATGCATCTCCCATAACGTTGTTTGTATTCGTTACCCCTCTCCCATAACCATCCCTAATGTCTAAAATGCCACTACTCCTTAAAACATTCCTGTGGAAGACCCTGATAGCGATATACAATGCTTATTACACCTACATTATAGATTCTCTTTATCTCCAAAAATCTCAAAGAGTCTCACTTTATATATTTCTGTAACTTTATAATAATACCTAATCTATATTTTTTAGTGAAATTGGCATCAGGGTAGCATATCTCGAGGTATAACTGCATGCACATGCGACATATTTTCCGTAAGTGTGGAATAACATTCTTTACTGATCTTAATTTTAGCAAGAAGAAAAGAAGAGAAAAGAAGAAGAGAAAAAGAGAAAAAAAGAAGAAGAAAAGAGAAAAAAGGAGGAAGAGAAGTTAAGAAAGGAAGAAGAAAAACGACAAAAGGAGGAAGAAAAGAAGAAAAAGGAAGAAGAAGAAAAAAGGAGAAAAGAAGAAGAAAAAAGACTGAAGGAAGAAGAAAAGAAGAGAAAAGAGGAAGATGAGAAAAAGAAAAAAGAAGAAGAACTAAGAAAAAAAGATGAGAAAAAACAGGAAGCAGAAGACAAAAAACATGAGGTAGAAACAAATAAGATTGTCGAAACTGATCAAAAATCTAAAGAAGAAAAGCGATTAAAAGAAGAAAATTTAATAGAAGGAGAAAATAGCTATAAGAATAACCATGGAGAGGACTCTGTTGTTGTTAATGAAGTTAAGGTTGAAAACAAAAAAGTATCCGTTAACAATAGTGTTGAAATTGTAAAATCAACTGGTGATAATGTGTGTAAGGAAAATAAGTCACCAACTGAATCCAGTGCAGTAGTAAATGACAATAAGAGTGAAAACCCTGACACTAAAGTAGACGTTACTGTTGATATAAGTAAAGTTACTGTTGGCAGTGTGAGTGTGATACACGAAGCAGACAAGTTGAAAACTCCAAGAAGTGCTAGAAAACCTCACCCACCATCCCCAAGGAAGAGAAACAAGGAGGTTTCTGAAAGGTACAACCTTTTATATTTTATGATAACTATAGTATTTTCAATCACAAAATGTCATTGTTTGTAATTTGTTGTTCGACCACATATTCCTTACTCCAGTCATATTGTATCGAAAATATTATTTACAGTAAAAATCCCAGTGAAAAACTGCAGTTACTTGTGAAATAGTTATACAATCTTTATATAACTAAAACAGTATCTAGGATTTCTTAATTACATCAAATCCATTTAAAAAACTGAAGTTATTCTAGTGTGCATTTTCAGCCAAAATAGTGTTTTTTCTGAGATCTGGTAGAAACCCGTCTTGAATTTCCCCCTTTCTGCCAGAAAAAAACATTACGATTAATGACAGATTAAAAAGTATTCCATTATTGTAAAAATGCTGCTATAACTTGTGCATGAGGCATCTAACTAAGCTGCTTCTAAAGAAAGGTGTCACTGCAGTTGAAACTTCTTCTGTTAACAGCGTCAATGGTAAGGCAGAGACGGAAGTGAAGGGTGTTGAGATCCACGACTCGTTACCAGAACAACTGGAGTCACTCCGACTTGGCTTCATGAAGCAATGCCTGCCATGGAGGTGAGACTTAGAAACTATTGATGGGACCTTTATAGGATCTTTATAAGATTTTTATAGGACCTTTATAGGATCTTTATAAGATTTTTATAGGACCTTTATAGGATCTTTATAAGATTTTTATAGGACCTTTATAGGATCTTTATAGGATCTTTTCGACCAATATTCTGTTTGTTTCCATATTCCAACCTTCTGTATATGTAACAATAATAATTGTGCAAAGGGATTTACTTTACACCTAATAAACCATGAAAACTTAAACCCGTCAAATAATGGCAAAATTACACTACAAAACCGTTTTTCAGGTGTTCAGGTCATATAATAATGTATATTTGCGGCTTAAAAGTATAGGAGTTTTCTTAATTCAATGCATTTGGGGTTTGGCCTGGCTGGTTAAAGCCATGTATATTGTGTCTATAGAGTTCGGATTTTCAAAAATATGTAAGTTATATATATGCCTCATCGTCAGTAGGTTTAAAAATGGTGCACACATTGTAATATTTGACTGGTGTGGCGGGATAGCTACTTTAAGGCTGGCACCACAAAAAAGTCCCCGAGACATCCATCCTCTGCCAGGAAGTTATCTCCACTCTCAGCTGTTACCTTTTACTTAAATACATGTCCTATATCCAATTTAAACTGACACAGATGAGACATTATTGAACCTTTTATAAAACTATAAAATGTGATCGTACTGGCGGGTTGACACTATGTATAGAATGTTGCATTACAGGTATGTTGTTGTAAACAGGTTGCACTCTAATAAAATAAACATCTATCTATATATAACTTTTTTGTTCCAATTAAATTATTTGTTGCTTGCCGAATTTACATATCTAATTACAATGCCTGGTTGCAGACGACAATTGAATGGCATAGATATCGGACATTCACATTTATGTTCCATTCAACATTATAACATTTTCAATAGACATCAGTAAATTGCCTCCATTAGTGGTCAAATAGACAAAACCAGTGTGTGTAAACTGTAAAGCACTTAGCAGATGATTTGGTTGAAAATGGCTAGCGCAGAAGTAGTTAGAAAAGCTATTTTTGATCGGTATCGTGCAGAGGTATAGGATTTAAATTCATGTTTTTTGTATAAATTTATTTTTGCGTCAATTTTTCTCACTCATGTAACACATTTAAAAAAGTGATTCTGAAAAATTTTCAGACCAGTAAATTACAGAAATCACAAATTTAATTCTGATTTATAAACCTTATAAACCCTTTAGTTAATGTTTTGTTAAAAGCATTTTATTATTATTATTAATAGGCAGTGAAATAGTATTGAGTAGGAAGTAGTGGAACTAAGTGTTTTATTACCTAACAAATGTTTTGCAGTAAAGTGAGCAATGAACCATGGAAACTTAAGGCTGGCATCACTAAAAAGCCACTGAGACGTCCTTCCTCTGCCAAGAAGTTACCTCAACTCTCAGATGACATCATTCTTCAGGCTGGGAGAGTTGCTTCCCTTAAACAGGTACTTTTTATGTTAACGATTTTACTTTTTTTATCGTTGCTCTTTATGAAAATATACAAGAAAACAAAAAGAATGATAGATACAGAAGAATGAATAGAAATAGTTATTATAAATACTATAGTTCTACTATTCTTCTATCCATCTTTCAGTCCCTAAATTATTCGTAGCGGCCTCAATAGCTCAGTGGATAAGGCCTTGACTTAAGAGCTACCTACATCTGCCCTGCGTGGATTTGCTCCTCGGGTGGCATGACTGATGGAAATCTTCATCATTCATCTCATTTCCCTCCGAGGCTGCTGTCCCAATATAGTCATCTCCCTCCGAGGCTGCTGTCCCAATATAGTCATCTCCCTCCGAGGCTGCTGTCCCAGTATAGCCATCTCCCTCCGAGGCTGCTGTCCCAATATAGTCATCTCCCTCCGAGGCTGCTGTCCCAGTATAGTCATCTCCCTCCGAGGCTGCTGTCCCAGTATAGTCATCTCCCTCCGAGGCTGCTGTCCCAGTATAGTCATCTCCCTCCGAGGCTGCTGTCCCAATATAGTCATCTCCCTCCGAGGCTGCTGTCCAATATTGCCCCAATATAGTCATCTACCTCCGAGGCTGCTGTCCCAAAATAGTCATCTCCCTCCGAGGCTGCTGTCCCAATATAGTCATCTCCCTCCGAGGCTGCTGTCCCAATATAGTCATCTCCCTCCGAGGCTGCTGTCCCAATATAGTCATCTCCCTCCGAGGCTGCTGTCCCAATGTATTCATCTCCCTCCGAGGCTGCTGTCCCAATGTAGTCATCTCCCTCCGAGGCTGCTGTCCCAATGTAGTCATCTCCCTCCGAGGCTGCTGTCCCAATATAGTCATTTTCAGCTATCAAAAACTATCCGCTTAAACAGTTGCACTGCAATATTAATAACAGTTGGTACACCAGTACCAGCACCATAATAAATATTAGCAAGCATTTATACTGAAAATGGAGACAGTTTATTAATTTAAAGGCAAATGGTGCTAATAAAACATAAAACGAAAAGTTGGCAAAGTACTCGGAAGCCATATAACTTAAGGAATTACGCGATCCAATCAGAATAGAATTAAACTTTGCAGACCGTCCGTCAGTCTGTCACGAAAACTTAACGTTGGCTATAACTTTCTCATTTCGAGATATTTCTTCATCAAACTTTCAATATATACTCATCATGACAACACCGACATCACCATACTAAAATATACAGGTCAAGGTCACACTGAAGGTCATTATATGGATTAAATACTCGTTTTTTTCTTCACGAAAACTTAACATTGGTTATAACTTTCTCATTTCTTGATATTTCTTCATCAAACTTTCAATATAAACTCATCATGACAACATCGACATGACCATACAAATATATAAAGGTCAAGGTCACACTAAAGGTCATTATATGGGTTAAATACTCATTTTCTTCACAAAAACTTAGTTAGGCCAGTTTGTCAAGGTAATAAAAACCTTGTTATACTGACAAAGCGCTGACAGGACACGTTGTTTGTACTGCTATAATGTTTGGCACGTGCAACTTGAAAAATGAAATGAGTGTTCCGCAGCATTTGTTTCCAATAGGACTGTTGACCTACCATCTTTGTACCTACATGGAAAACCCATTCAGATAGGAATCATGTCTGTAACATCACTTTTCGTTGTGTCCCCTAACACATTTTTAGCCTGGATTTGAAAAATAAAAGGCTTAAAAATTGGCGTAAACCGTGCGGGGGGAGAGGGGGGGCATGCATGCATATGTCAACATTTTCTTTGTTATATCTTAGCATAACCATGTCCAATCTTCACCAAACTTTAACAGCTCCTTCTTCTTATGAAGCGATGAAATTAACCAGAAAACTAGGTCACAGTTACCTACTTTCTCCAAAACATATGTTATGTTAACCTTTTAGTTTAAGTTTGCGTTAACCGTTTTGTTTAAGTTTATCGTTTCCGCTCTGACAATAACTTTTAATAGTTAGGAATGAGATATTGGCAAGGTCACTTTACTAAAAATAGAAAATTGGGTTCCGTTCAATAATTTCAGTTATGAATGAGATATTGGCATGAAACTTTCTGGATTTAGCTTAGATAAAAAGGTAGCTTGGGATTGAATTTGGAGTCACTGGGGTCAAGGTCACTGTTACTAAAAATAGAAAACAGTTTCAAAATATTTTCTGAATTAGCCCCCTTAAATATTTTTATAATAATTAGAAGTTGCTTTAAGTTTATGTCCAGTTTGTCAGTAACTTGAAAAAAGTTGTATCACAAATCATGTACATGTGTATGTTGAAAAGAAACTAAAATCTGTTATTATTTACATTTCTCAACAGTTTTGGATGTTTTGTTTCCAAAATTCATATACACATAACAGCTGATGACCTCATGTCCCTTTACATCACACATTCTTGATTGCCTAATTTACAGTATTATTGCCCTTTGTTTGACTTAGAGTTTTCCTGTCGCATCCCGTCCTGTCGCATCCCATAACACATTCTTATTACTTGCATTTGAATGCTTTGTTCCCAAATTCATACATACTTAGGAACTGCTGACCTTATGTCCTTTGCATTTCACATTCTTGATTGCCTAATTTATTTCAGAATTATTGCCCTTTGTTTGACTTAGAGTTTTCCACTCTAATATTGTAACATCCATTAACACATTTTTCTCAAAAGGTTTCAAATGGATTGTTGCTAAACTTCATATACACATAGAAACTGGTGACTTCATGTCCCTTTACATCTCATATTGTTGATTGTCTAATTCTAACAGAATTATGGCCCTTTATTTTACTTAGAATTTTCCACTCTAATATTGTATAATGAACTTCATGGGCCTTTCAAAAGTTGAAAGCGGGGGTATTAATTACCTTCAGTCAGGGCTCCAAGAATATTTTTTTAGAGGACTAGCCAAGGGCTAGTGAATCCTGAAAACCCACTAGCCCTGTTTTTTCCCCCACTAGCCCTGTGTTTTTTTGTCACAAGCCCTGTCTTTTTTACTTGCCTTAAAAAAATATGTCTATTTGTTTTTGTCTTTGTCAGTTATCATTTATCTTGTTTGTAAATACTTTTACGTATCTTGTTTTATCACAATTTTAAATTTATTTAAATTAACAAGCTCACTGAGACCTGACTCTATCTATTACTTATACCCAGCTGACGACATCTCATTATGTTAAAGCTGATTCTGATTTAACGAATTCAAATACTCATTATAATTCATTAAATACCGAGAAAGTTTTTAAAAAAATATTCAGTAATTCTTATCTACTCATTCATAACCAATTGATGTATGTTTAAGTTGTGTTGGCAGTAGTCATTGGGTGAAAGCGTAGCAATGGTAAGATGGAACAATTTAGAACTTTTTTTTTTTGTTTGTTTTTTTAGCATTACCCCACCCACAAATTGTATACAGTGATAAATGTTTTATTACAGGTGCCTGACTGGCGTGTGTTTGTTATACACAGATCGTGTAATTTAGGCAGTGGGATTTTTTTTTTGGACTAGCCCGAATGGCTACCTGCATGGAATTTGTTACAAGCCCCACTTCAATTTTGACTAGCCCCGGGCGTCGGGCTATCCAATTTCTGGAGCCCTGTCAGTGATAGTTCTAGTTCCTTTTGAGTTTCATCTGATATATGTTTGTGTAATACTAAAGTTTGATTGACAGGTGACTACGGTACAGTTGAGTGATCTGCCCGGCAACAACATCTCCAGCCTGGGTCAGTGCTGGGGTCTCAAGTATCTGTCCATGAACAACTGCAATCTGGTGGCAGTGGATGGCCTGGGGCAGTGTAAACAATTACACTTTCTAGATGTGAAGGTAGGTCACTTTTCTGTCTCTGTATATGCCTCGACAGTGTCTGTGTATATGCCTCGACAGGAATCTTGGAGGGTCAGTGTTGAATTTGATTGAATATGTTTCGTTTTGGTAAGTAATAAGTATATATCTTTAGGTTGGGTATTAGCTTTGTCACTTCATGTGCAGTAATTACTGAAAATTGATAGTTAATTTAGTCATGAAAAACTTTCTCACTCTGGGCAAATTAAACTCGTATTCAGACCTACTTTCAACTTTTAATTTTCAGCTACCTCCTGGATTTGCGCTTTTAATTAGGGTACTAATAATGCCTTTGTTTTTGATAAGAACAGCTCACCATGATTTGTAGAGAGCTGGCATGGCCCAATGGATAGCATGGTAGACTTGAAACAGGAGGACCCATGTTCAAGCCTCAATGGCACCACTGAGTTTCATCAGTGTGTTCTAGCTTGAGAAAGACACCTTTCCTTAGCTCTGTCCATCAGAATGGGACATAAACCCGGCAGCGCTGTGGATCCGAGTCTATCCCCCAAGCATTTTAAACAACCATAGGAAATTTTCTCGTTAGTAAGAGTAGGGCAGGTACCTAAATTCCTATGCATTCTTTTCCTCTTTCTGGGGTGGCTCTTAATAACCTATAATTTGTTGATGAGCCATTAAACAACATTCAGTTCAATTCAGTTGTTTCCAAGATGCTGATTGCATTCATTTTACTTAAATAGATTTGTTAATAAATTGTGTTTGTTTCTTAGACACTGTTAGACATAAGAATATACAAACCTCGCATATAAATACATGCTGGCAAGCACTCAACTCCCAAATTATAAAATTGACCCCCATATCTCTCTTAGCCAGTATGTTAAACATACACACACAGTTTACAGTTCACACATATTATTTTATACTTTATCAGTCGAAACAAATTCAGCATCTTCAAAAGTGTCTTTTTTTACCTTATTAAATAAACTGAAATTTTATTTTTAAAATGGTATTTTGAAGTTGTTTTTAAACTAGCAGCATCTGCTAGTTTTAAGAAAATGTTAAAACGCATTAAGAATGCATGATCATTTTTTCTGTAAAAGTAAAATAACACATGTCTCAGAAGGTTGGCTAAAATAGTTCATAGTTTGTTAAATAAGAATAAAAGAATAATTGAGATTTTTGGTTGAGCCAGTGTATTCACGAGAGCGCGTTTCTTTTGCGTTTTTGACGCACTAAAATGATCGGCAACGAAATTGACTAGGCTAGAAATGAAATACCCGTCAAATTATCGTCGTAAAACTTGCTTGAAAAGCTTCGAATGTAAGGAATCATGACTGAACTTATTTCTATTTACATCTTAGTCTATATTTAAAACAGGAAAAACTAATACCTGTACTTGTTTGTTATTGTCATCGTCATATCGATCATATTACAATACATCTTATAATTTCATTTCATTTTACTGTTATATATATATTTTCCATGTTCTAAAAAATTGAGACCTGCAGAAATACTGTTGAGATATTACCATTTTGAGAAATGTATAATATTGAGGAGATAAGCAATTGATATAAGAACTTCTAACAGGTTTAAAGGGGTTGATGCACTATTTTCAAACACGATTTATAAAAATGGGCTCCGAAAAACTTGAAAAGGGGTAGGAAAAGGGGTCTTTCTGACATGGATAATAAACAACACAAATTGCTCATGATACAGTTTATAGAACCAATACAAATTATACTGGTACATGTCATGTCTATAGATGTATATTTTTTATCAAATAAAATGTGTCGCATTAAATTATAATAACCAGAAACCGTAATAAAAATGCAATTGCTCAGACAGTCTTTGATGATGTTCTATCATTGTCTTATAATAAATAGAGGATCTTACATGAGTACTCATTCATTATTAATTTATTAAAAGAGTTGGCAAAATGGTATAATGCGAGGCTCTTGCCGAGCATTATATAATTTTTGCTAACAAGCCTTATAAATTCAATAATGAATGAGAACGAATGTTCGATTATATTTATTACATAACTCACATATCGACTTTTATTGCATTTTGCCTTTCGCTTTAACACGCGAACTGACATAAACCGTGGGAATTGGATCATAGTCATTATTGATTATTTTTGACAGTGCATACTAGGCTTATTTGCATAGTTATATAACTAGTTGTATATTGAAAATATAAAATGGTGTTATTGCACTCCCACATCATAAGTTATGTGATAAACAAAGTTACACACTGTTTCTTACATTTTGTGAGTATGTATTTGTATCATCAAAGTATGTTTGTCTCTTATGCTTTCTGTATGAAATGTTCCTTAAATTATTTAAAAAGCAAACATATAAAGTTTAAAAAAATATGGGCAAAATGTATTTTTTTTCCTTTTGAATGTGATTTAACAATTCCTTGCTTCCCAATTATGTTCAGAAATGATTTAATGTTTAGCTCTCCTTACCAGGTAAACTTATAAGATTGTGAAACATATTACCTTTTGTCTTATAGCACTTTTTTGCAATCAAGACATCTTCTGAGGCCAAATTGTTTAAATCGTTCAACCAAAACAGGTAAAAAAATCTAACATCTCAGTTTATCACATAACTTACGGCGTGGGAGTGGAATAACACCACTCTATATTTTCAATATACCACTAGTTATATAAGTTTGCAAATAAGCCTAGTATGCACT
The DNA here is from genome assembly GCA_037043455.1 of Cyrtodaria siliqua. Lineage (NCBI taxonomy): Eukaryota > Metazoa > Mollusca > Bivalvia > Adapedonta > Hiatellidae > Cyrtodaria > Cyrtodaria siliqua. The sequence goes on from JAWPHD010011119.1 coordinate 24,282, forward strand.
GTCAAAAAAAAAATGATAATGACTATGATCCAATTCCCACGGTTTATGTTGGTTTTGCATGTTAAAGCGACAAGCAAAATGCACTAAAAGTCGATACGTGAGTTATATATATGTAACATTCATTATTGAATTTATTAAACTCGTTAGCAAAAATGATATAATGTTTGGCAAGCACCTCGCATTATATCATTTTGCCAACTCGTTTAATAAATTCAATAATGAATGAATACTCATGTAAGATCCTCTATATAAACCACAAATATTATTTGCTCACTTGTACAATATAACCATAATATTTCGACTTTTATCCATCGGTCTTGCATCAGTTGCATTTTATTGAACAGATATAATTATATTTTTCAAACAAAGTTACATAATTTACTTATACATGCATCTACAAACATAAAATTCCACTTACATTTGTTATAAAAAAAAACATTTCTTTTTAATTAATAGTGGCATTGTTTTATATTATGTTTTAACCATCACTATTTGTGACTTCACAGACAAAGTAACGTGCACCAGTGCAAGGAGTAGCACTCCACTTTCTTAGAGTTCCATCAAGTTTACACAGGTTGTTACTTGAACTTGAGGGTTCATTGGTGTACCAGTTGGTGAATCCGTCTCGGTCAGTTTCATAACTGAACACCCAAGGGGAACTGGTGTCTGTTCTTGTCCCATCAATCCATATGGTTGCCGTTGCTTTGTTGAGACTTTTGAGAAGGTTATGAACCTCATCTGATTTTATTTGTGAGTTCACATTAACGAGATGCCCTCCGTCTGTCTGACATGTAGTCTTGGCAGTACTTTGATTCACTGACGGTGCCACAAATTTTAAACAAAATCCATTTTTTGTGAAATTATACTCGTCTGGACAAAACGCTTCACACAGCTTAGATTCTGTCTTTTCCTTGGAGTCCTGGTTTATTTTTGCACACAGAGCTGATTTCAGTCCACAATTCATGGATCGTGTGCTGATTCCAAATTCTCCGACATGCTTTGCAGAGCAGCTAGACCACGTTGACCATGCACAGGAGTGATAGCGGCACTCTGTGTTGATGAACGCTTTCCCAAGAAGTCGAAGCAGCGGGCTGTGTAACCGGCTACCCATTTGGAGTAGATATTTACCGTCCAACGTGTTGTCACTTGTACCTTCACTTTCACTGGCTGTCTGGCAAAAAGTAGTTCCAAATATGTTGCTCAGTAGCAAAATCCACAGAAAATGACCACCCATATCCATTTAAGACTAATATGATGTTTTTAATTAAAAAGTTAATTAGTTTAAGTATGATTGTCCACACTGTTACTCAGTCTTGCCTTTCTAAATAAAGAGTTCTACATTCTTCGAGATACGATTGGTATAAATTCCCAATTTTTGACAGAGAGTGATCAATCAAATTCTCAAAACTAAGTTGAACTTGTGGATGTGTTCCATGTAGATTTTCTCTCAGGAAATAAACAAGGAGATATTGTGAACACTGGGAATAATATTTACCCATACTTACAGGCGTGATCAAAGATGTTGCTTTAGATTAATTTCAGAAATGTATTACTTGCAGGTGTGTTTTATTAGTATTTAGCTCTACTGATCAGTGAAGCTTATAAGATGGTGCAACATATTATGGCTGTAGTCAATCTGTCTTAGCAAATTGTTTACATCAACATGTCTGAGGCCACATTATCATATAATTAAACCAAACTGGCCAAAATATCCAACAACATCTTCTCTGTAATTGTTTTTCAACCAAACAAAATCCATGTTTGTCCTTCTGTTATCTAAAAGAAGTTCTTTTTTTTTAAAACAAAAATACTTTGTCTGTTATTTTGATTGGTCCATAGGTGTTCTTGATAAAACAGAAACAGCTATATCTGTTCACTTGTACATGCTGAATTGACCATTATAATTCCACTTTTGTCCATTTTTCATGTATCAGATGTGTTCATTTATCAATTAAACATTTCTTTCACATTTTGTTTGAATCTTTGTTACTTTACAGTGACGGTCCAAGTTACATATTGTTTTAAATGTACATGCTGATACAAACATAAGCATTCCACTTTTGTTCGTTCAGTACAAAAAATTGTTTTCTTTAATTAAAATTAACATTGTTGCATATTTTGTTTTAGCCATCAGCATTTATGATTTCACAGACAAAGACGCGTGTCTGAGAACAAGGAACAGTATGCCATTTCCTATCAGAACAATCACATTTACACAGCTTGTTACTTGTACTTGACGGTTGGCTTGTTTGCCAATTAGTGAATCCATCTCGGTCAGTTTCATAACTGAACACCCAAGGGGAACTGGTGTCTATTCTCGTTCCATCAATCCATACGGATGCCGTTGGTTGGTTGAGACTTTTGAGAAGGTTATGAACCTCATCTGATTTTATTTGTGAGTACACATTAACGAGATGCCCTCCGTCTGTCTGACATGTAGTCTTGGCCGTACTTTGATTCACTGACGGTGCCACAAATTTTAAACAAAATCCATTTTTTTGTGAAATTATACTCGTCTGGACAAAACCCTTCACACAGCTTAGATTCTGTCTTTTTCTTAGAGTCCGGATTTATTTTGGCGCACAGAGCTGGTTTCAGTCCACAATTCATGGATCGTGTGCTGATTCCGAATTCTCCGACATGGTTTGCAGAGCAGCTAGACCACGCTGACCATGCACAGGAGTGATAGCGGCACTCTGTGTTGATGAACGCTTTCCCAAGAAGTCGAAGCAGCGGGCTGTGTAATCGTTTACCCATTTGGAGTAGATATTTACCATCCAACGTGTTGTCAGTAGTACCTTCACTGTCACTGGCTGTGTGGCAAAAAGTAGTTCCAAATATGTTGCTTAGTAGCAAAATCCACAAAAAATGACCAGCCATATCCATTTAAGACTAATATGATGTTTTTAATTAAAAAGTTAATTAGTTTAAACTATGTTTTAGTAATGATTGTCAACTCTGTTTCTCAGTCTTGCCTTTCTAAGCATTCCACTTGTGTTCATTTGGTATGAAAAATTGTTTTCTTTAATTACCATTGTTGCATATTTTGTTTTAGCCATCAGCATTTATGATTTCACAGACAAGGACGCGTGCCCCAGAACAAGGAGTAGCATGCCATTTCCTATCAGAACAATCACATTTACACAGCTTGTTACTTGTACTTGACGGTTGGCTAGTTTGCCAATTAGTGAATCCATCTCGGTCAGTTTCATAACTGAACACCCAAGGGGAACTGGTGTCTATTCTCGTTCCATCAATCCATACGGATGCCGTTGGTTGGTTGAGACTTTTGAGAAGGTTATGAACCTCATCTGATTTTATTTGTGAGTTCACATTAACGAGATGCCCTCCATCTGTCTGACATGTAGTCTTGGCGGTACTTTGATTCACTGACGGTGCCACAAATTTTAAACAAAATCCATTTTTTGTGAAATTATACTCGTCTGGACAAAACCCTTCACACAGCTTAGATTCTGTCTTTTCCTTGGAGTCCTGGTTTATTTTTGCACACAGAGCTGGTTTCAGTCCACAATTCATGGATCGTGTGCTGATTCCGAATTCTCCGACATGCTTTGCAGAGCAGCTAGACCACGGTGACCATGCACAGGAGTGATAGCGGCACTCTGTGTTGATGAACGCTTTCCCAAGAAGTCGAAGCAGCGGGCTGTGTAACCGGCTACCCATTTGGAGTAGATATTTACCGTCCAACGTGTTGTCACTTGTACCTTCACTGTCACTGGCTGTCTGGCAAAAAGTAGTTCCAAATATGTTGCTTAGTAGCAAAATCCACAAAAAATGACCACCCATATCCATTTAAGACTAATATGATGTTTTTAATTGAAAAGTTAATTAGTTTAAACTATGTTTTAGTAATGATTGTCCACACTGTAACTCAGTCTTGCCTTTCTAAATAAAGAGTTCTACATTCTTCGAGATACGATTGGTATAAATTCCCAGTTTTTGACAGAGATTGAGTGATCAATCAAATTCACAAATCTAGGTTGAACTTGTGGATGTGTTCCATGCAGATTTTCTCTCAGGAAATAAACAAGGATATATTGTGAACACTGGGAATAATATTTACCCATACTTACAGGCGTGATCAAAGATGTTGCTTTTGATTAATTTCAGAAATGTATTACTTGCAGGTGTTTTTTATTAGTATTTGGCTCTACTGATCAGTGAAGCTTATAAGATGGTGCAACATATTATGGCTATTGTCCATCTGTCTTAGCAAATTGTTTACATCAAGATGTCTTCTGAGGTCAAATTGTTCATATAATTAAACCAAACTGGCCAAAATATCCAACAACATCTTCTCTGTAATTGTTTTTCAACCAAACAAAATCCATGTTTGTCCTTTTGTTATCTAAAAGATGTTCTTTTTTTTTAAAAACAAAAATACTTTGTCTGTTATTTCGATTGGTCCAGAAGTGTTCTTAATAAAACAGAAACAGCTATATCTGTTCACTTGTACATGCTGAATGGACAATAATTCCATATTTCCACTTTTGTCCATTTGCCATGTATCAGATGTGTTCATTTCTCAATTAGACATTTCTTTCACATTTTGCGTGAATCTTTGTTACTTTACAGTGACGGTCCAAGTTACATATTGTTTTACTTGTAACATAAGCATATTCCACTTGTGTTCATTTGGTATGAAAAATTGTTTTCTTTAATTAAAATTAACATTGTTGCATATTTTGTTTAACCATCAGCATTTATGATTTCACAGACAAAGACGCGTATGTCAGAACAAGGAACATTATGCCATTTCCTATCTGAACAATCACATTTACACAGCTTGCTACTTGTACCTGATGGTTGGCTTGTTTGCCAATTAGTGAATCCATCCTGGTCAGTTTCATAACTGAACACCCAAGGGGAACTGTTGTCTGTTCTTGTCCCATCAATCCATATGGATGCCGTTGGTTTGTTGAGACTTTTGAGAAGGTTATGAACCTCATCTGATTTTATTTGTGAGTTCACATTAACGAGATGCCCTCCATCTGTCTGACATGTAGTCTTGGCAGTACTTTGATTCACGTACTGTGCCACAAATTTTAAACAAAATCCGGTTTTTGTGGAATTATACTCGTCTGGACATAACGCTTCACACAGCTTAGATTCTGTCTTTTCCATAGAGTCCGGATTTATTTTTGCACACAGAGCTGGTTTCAGTCCACAATTCCTGGTTTGCGTGCCGAATTCTCCGACATGCTTTGCAGAGCAGCTAGACCACGTTGACCATTCACAGGAGTGATAGCGGCACTCTGTGTTGATGAATGCTTTCCCAAGAAGTCGAAGCAGTGGGCTGTGTAACCGGCTACCCATTTGGAGTAGATATTTACCATCCAACCTGTTGTCAGTAGTACCTTCACTGTCACTGGCTGTCTGGCAAACAAGAGTTCTAAATATGTTGCTTAGTAGCAAAATCCACACAAAAGAACAAGTCCTATCCATTTTAGACTAATAATGTCTGCAATCAAAAAGTTGATTATGTTTTAGTAAAGATTGTACAGACTGTAACTCGGTGTTACATTTCAAAATGAAGAGTTCTACATTCTTCGAGATATGATTGGTATAAATTCCCAAAATTTTGACAGAACGTGATCAAATTCTATAAACTGGGTTGAACTCGTGGACCTGTTCTGTGCAGGTTTTCTGCCAGGAAATAAACTAGGATATATTGTGAACACCGAGAATAATAGTACTTTCACTGGCTGTCTGGCAAAAAGTAGTTCCAAATAAGTTGCTTAGCAGCAAAGATCACATATAATAACAAGCTCCATTTTAGACTAATGTGATGTCTTTAATCAAAAAGTTGATTATGTTTTATTAGTGATTTTCCACAGTGTAACTCGGTCTTGCCATCCCAAATGAAGAGTTCTACATCCTTTGAGATATGATTTGTTTCCAAATGTTTTTACAGAATGTAATAAATCAAATTCTCTAAACTGCCTTGAACTTTTGGATGTACTGTAAAAAGAAGTTCTCCCAGGAAATAAACACGCATGTAGTGTGAAAAGTGAGAATATTTACTTGCAAATGTGATTAAAGATCATGCTTGCCCATAAGTTCAGAAATGATTAAATTCAGATGTTTTTTTATGAGTTTTTAGCTCTACTGCATGATCAGACAAGCTATTAGTTTAAACAATATTTTATTCACAAATGTTTTACAATTTACATGACATTCGAAGTTGTTACAAATGTTTGAAAAGGATTCAGAAGGAAGCTATATAAGCTTGTATAAATCTGTTACCTTAACATAATGATTGCTAATTAATTAATCAAGCTATTGTTCCATACTTTTCTTTCAAACTCATTTGCAACATTGTCATTATAATATTTAAAAAATCCATCATGTCTTACATCAAATATAATAGTTTCCGCTATATTGTATGTATAATATGGTGCTGTTAATCGAATGGTCAATGGCAAACCTAGGATGTTTAATTTTAAATTACTTGTAAATTTTTTATTAAGAAGTTAAAGGTACAAATCTCACATATTGCATGCTTTGAAAATCGAAAGTATATAGTAAATTAAATTCAGTAAGTCTGTTGCATGCTCATTAAATATTGTAGCATATTGCATTTGGTCTTTCTGCCTTTTCTTTGCAAAATCAATATTTTCTACGGTGCTCTTTCAGATTTGTGTATTTTGTCACGGTCTATCATCCAATGGCCACCTTTACAGATAATAACCCAAAATGGTGAAAATAACAAATTACATTGTCTCCACTGATGCAGTTTTAGTAAAATTTAATGGAAATCTATATTGTTATATACGGAAATGTAAACAAAAACACAAAAAAAACGCTGAAATGGAACCTAACTACGGTGTTGTCCTTGCAGATATGTGCTTTTCCTGACCAAGTATTGCCCAATAGGCTGCCATTATCAGAAATAGGTCGATATTAAGGAAACTTCAGGTGGAGTCTCCAAAACCAGTTCCCAATCTACTCAAATTTACAGACCTTAGTCTGGAATGAAGTATTAAATTATTCTTATTACAACTTAAAAAACACGTTACTGACCCTTCTGATATATAAAACTGTTACTGACCCTTCTGATATATAAAACTGTTACTGACCCTTCTGATATATAAAACTGTTTCACCTTTTAGTGATAATACCCATGTCAATCCAGTGGAGCGACCTCTCGGTCCTATTGGACCTCTTGCTGTTGAAAATCTGAATATATAAATGTGTGTTTATGATATGAACTCCATCACTGACATTTGTGGCCTTATCATTTCATATGTCTATCAAACACAGACCATGATTTCAAAATATTTACAAAGATTTTAGTCTACGCCTCAAGTTTTTCTGGTTTTACGTCATTATGCTTGTATACGAACAGACCTTCATTGTTGGATTTTGGTTAATAACAAGCTGCTGATACTTCCATAATCCATTTGAATAAAATAGATTGAATGCAGTCTGTATACTGTACCATATTTCATCTTTTAACAGTCCTTTCTTTTTTAAGTTACTGTTTAATTTATACTATTTTGTTGCATTTTCTTGTGTAGAGTGATAAGTATATGCAGCAACAGACAATTATCTCTGCGTTGGAGGAATTTCAAGTCTGACACCTAGGTTATGCCCTTAATAGACTTTAAGTTACTGAAGGCAATCTTATCATATTTAATTGTTTTTAGCAATTTTGAAGACGATTTTTGTTTCTCATTTTTACAAGATACTGCAATAAGATATTGACTGAAATACTTTGTTTCTTTTTAGTGATTTTTGGATTGTATCAATTATGTAATTTTATCAATATATTTTGGGTTTGGCAATTTCAAACTTTGAGATTTTCGTTTACAGAATAACAAGATATCATTCCTGGATGTGAAGGATCTTGGGAAGCTACAGTACGTGAATGTTTCCCACAATGCCATGTCGTCTGTACACGGCCTGGATAACTGCACCAATCTCCGCTGGCTCGACCTCAGTTATAATAACATCACCAGACTCGGTGAGTAACACGTTATGTTTCACATGTGAAAACACGGATGCTTCTTTCTGACTTCTAGTATTCTTATCAGATTGCCAGGATATTCGAGTGAGATTAATAAGCTTGTCAGAGACTATTACTAATCTGCAATTTTTTTATTTATTTTTTTAATGTTAGGCCAGACAAAAAATTATGTACTGGCAAAAAAAATAGTAGTCTTTTTTCTTTTCTTTTTTTTCTTTTTTTTCTCTCAATTATTAATTCAATTCTGATAATGAATTTAATATGTTAATTACTATACCTGAAGTTCGATTTTTTTGCATTATCAACAAACAAAAAATAAAATAATTTGTTTTATTTATTTATTTATTTATTTTTAATTTTTGCAAAAAAAGTTTTAGGGTCGGCCCCTTAAAATAGGGTCGGTCGGGTTACCTGAACCACACATATTTTTTTTGTTTGCCCTTAAAGAAAAAACATTGGTGTGCTAAATTTGATAGTTAAAAAAACTGACTACACAGAGGTAGATCATTAAATAAAACATTATAATACAATTAGCAAAGTTTTCTTGCTCGAAAGTTGTAATTGAGAAATAGCACAAGTTATTCAAAAAACATTTACAAAAATAGGAATTCCACAATGTAAGATTTAAATCTATTCTGTTCTCTGTTCTCTTACTTTGTAACTTTAACTTTCGATTTAGACAATTTTTTTTAATTTCTGTCTTGCCTTTGAGCAGGAGGTTTGGAGACGTTACGCCGCCTACACACGCTGATACTGGCCCACAATCAGCTGATCAGTAGTGAGGGCCTCGGAGACACGCCCACCTTACAGACAGTGGACATGTCGTCCAACCATCTACAGGACTGTGATCATCTTAACAAACTCTGTCTCCTTGTGTCTCTAGATCTTTCATCTAATAATATTTTAAAGGTAAGCCACTCTCATGTTGTAAACAAAGAACACTATATCTTTATCTTTCCTATGCTCCTCTCCTCATTAATTCCCGTTATGGTATATATTTTCTAGTTTAAAGAACTAACCGCAAAATAACGTCAAAATTACAATACAAAACCGTTTATCAAAACTCATCCATGTGTTCAGGTCATACAATAATACACAAATGTGCCAATTAAAAGTATAGGTTTATTCACTAGTCTTAAATACCTGTTATTAAATATGAGTAAAATGAATTATGAGTGAGGTTTGGCCTGGCTAGTTAAAGCCATTTATACTGTGTCTATAGAGCCTGCATTTTCAAAATATGTAAGTTATATAAATACCTCATTGTCAGTAGGTTTAGAAACAGTGTAAAGTGGTTGTAAAGTTTGCCTGTTGATGGCCGGATAGGGACTTTAATATTAATTCATGTTGACAAAGTGATTATAGCATATCTGTTATAGTGTTTCAGTTAACTAGTTTATCAAATGATCATGAGGTGCTATATCTATTATATTGTTTCACGTCTCACTAAACAATTGTTTTCTGCAGAATGTCTCTGGACCACTGTACAACTCCCTGAATTTCCTTAAATATGTTTTCTTTGTGAATCCATAAGTCTTTTGTTGCACAAAATACATGGGGTCATCCAATTTGCTTTTTTAGCTCTACTGGCCACCGTCCGTCCGTCCGTTGTTAACTTTTGTCTTGTTAAGACGATAGGGCCTTCATTTTTCATTCGATCTTTACCAAACTTTACCAGATTGTTAATATAAATGAAAGCTCGGACAAGTGCGAAAACCAGCCAGATCGGACCAGTAACAGCAGAGTTATGGCCCTTGATTTAGTTAAAAACGCTAAATTTTGCCTCGTTAAGATGATAGGGCCTTCATTTTCCATCTGATCTTTACAAAACTTTACCAGATTTTTTAGTTATGGCCCTTGATTTAGTTAAAAATGCTGTATTTTGCGCAAAACTTTAAAAAAAACGTAAATTGCAGTCACTCGTTTCATTGATGTTATAAGAGCCATGTTAGCGGTAGAGCATCCACAGGCCCTCTTGGGCCTCTTGTTTTAAATAGCCATAGTTTGTAGAGACTGCTGAATTGCCCTTTTCGCTTCCATTTGCCAATGTATCACTCACTACCCATAAATAGATTCTCAGATCTGGACTCAAAAATATTTAGGCATATCCAAACATGTATTAAACCATGAACATGTCCCATTTCTGTTACCTGGAACAAAAAAAGAGAAAATATTTGCACATTTAAAGAAATAAACAAAAACCCAATAAAATAGATCTATTTTTTTAAGTGCAAGAATGTTCCTACTATGACATGCAGGTGAGATAACTGTATAGTGAGACCTTAAGGGTTCCAAGTTTATCCAATCAGGTGCTACATTGTTTCAGGTTCCAAGTTTATCCAATCAGGTGCTATTGTTTCAGGTTCCAAGTTTATCCAATCAGGTGCTGTATTGTTTCAGGATCCAAATTTATCCAACCAGGTATTATATTGTTTTAGGTTCCAAGTTTATCCAATCAGGTGCTGTATTGTTTTAGGTTCCAAGTTTATCCAATCAGGTGCTGTTCCAAGTTTATCCAATCAGGTGCTGTTGTTTCAGATTCCAAGTTTATCCAATCATTATCCAACCAGGTGATATTGTTTCAGGTTTCAATTTTATCCAACCAGGTGCTATATTGTTTCAGGTTCCAAGTTTATCCAATCAGGTGCTACTTCAAGATTTACTGTTAAATGATAACAGTATAACATCGCTGGACCAGCTGTCTTCAACATGGCTACCACTATTAAATAAACTACATCTAAGTCAAAACAGGTTTGATTTTTTTTTTTAAATGGCTACCATTGTAATTTAAAGTCTTAGTTAAAAGTCAAAACATTTCTTGTCAACATGGATACGATTGTTAAATAAATGACATCTAAATCTAAACAACATGGCTATATAATAAACTCTATAAAATATGTAAAAAATATTTATTTTTTATAAAAATAGCTTCAGTTGTTGAATGTATTTCAGGTAATTTTAATAATGACATACTAAGCATTTACCCCTTATATTTCTTGATTTCAGTATTGATGCGCTGCCGTCATTACAAAACTGCCTGTTGATAAAAGACTTGGATTTAAGTAGCAATCAGTTATTAGGTAAGTATTGTCATCTCGCACATGAATTCAACACCGGTAACGAGTCGGCAATCCCAAATTTCATATCGAAGGAGGTGGGGGTAGACACAGCACAAGTGGTAATGGCCTCCATCCATCAGTCCGTCCCATTTATTGTCTGCTCGTAACTCTTGCATGCATTGAGGGATTGCTGAATAAGTTGGCACATTTACTCATCTCATCAAGAAGATATGCAGAACCCAACACCCATGTCAGTATCTTCACAGTCAAGGTCATTCTGAAGGTCATTTACTTAACTCTTGCATGCATGAAGAGATTTCAGAATAGCTTGACACATTTACTCAGTTCATCAAGCTGATGTGTAGAAGCCAACACTGATGCCAGTATCTTCAAGGTCAAGGTCACTCTGAAGGTCATTCTCTTCTGGTGTGCACATTTCATGTCCGCTGTTGCATGCATGGAGGAATTTCAAAATAACTTGGTACATGTACTCAATATATCAAGATGATATGCATAATAACCCAAAACCCATGTCAGTATCTTCAAGGTCAAGGGCACTCTGAAGGTCATTCTCTTCTGGTGTGCACATTTCATGTCCGCTCATGCATGCATGCATGGAGGAATTTCAAAATAACTTGGTACATGTACTCAATATATCAAGATTATATGGATAATAACCCAAAACCCATGTTGGTATCTTCAAGGCCAAGGGCACTCTGAAGGTCATTTACTTATAATATTCATATAGTTAAGCCCATTTTGTGTCCGCTCCATAACTCTTACATGCAATGAGAGATTTCAGAAGAATTTGGCACATGTACTTGTACAATTAAGATGATATGAAGAACTCAACACCCATGTCATGTTATTTAATAAATGCACAATTCTAAAATGCCGTTAGAGAGTGAAAATATCAATTTGGTAAAACCCAGAAATGGTAAACTGACCGTTTTGATTGTTGTTATCATAGCAAAATTAGCTAAAAAATTATTGTTTAACTTTTGTCTTGAATTTTTTTGAAATATAGCGCTTCTGTAGCCGGGATAGTAAAGACACTGTGTCTAAAACTGTTTTGCCTCTCACCACTGCAGGTTCGAATCCCACTGAGAGCTTGACTTCTCAAGTGAGAAAGTTTTGATTCTTATGGATGGCTGGTGGTGTATACAGTACTGGTTCTACTGAGGAAAAATGAAGTGGTCTGAGTGATCCTCATATATGGCCTATCATGTGCTAGAAATGATGTAAAACACCATGTAAACACCATTCAAACAAATTGTCTTGAAATATTGCAGTGTTAAGTAAAACATTTACAGTATATCCATGAGAGTTGAGTAATAACCACAATATGTGTTCATTGTGTTGTAAATGTAATACTAACTGAATGATATTGGCATCATTCTGCAGATTCTGAGAATATCAGGAAGGGTGTGGAAGGGTGTATATATCTGCAGAATCTTTATATTGATGACAACCCTGTGGTGGAGGACCTACCTGATGGGTAAGTGCCAAATATTGGAATCTGATAAACTAATGTGCCATTTGGTGTACATGTATATAGAGACTTCATGCATTTTAAGCACCGAGCCTTTAAAGATGAATGGCCACCCTTTTTGTAGTATTATCAATTAACAAATTTAACTCTTAAACATCATATGAACATTTCTTGATAGTCTCGGAGAAAAACATATATTGAACACCGCTACTAAGTTGTATGTAAAAATAAGTATTATTTGCATGACGTAGATACTACTTTTACCAGTGCGTGACTGCACGGGAAAATGAGGTAAAACTGCACAACTATTGCCAGATAATTGATAAATACATTTACCCATGGATTAATTTACCTGTTCAAAGTTTTCTACGTCATCAAATAAAATCTAGTTCTCGCTGTTCACAGATATTGCAATGTGTGAATTGTAAATATCTATTGTTATGTATGGATTTCGATTTAAGTAAACATAAACATGTACATGAAACAAAACATAGCCGGAGAACTTTAAGTGAGCTTTTATGACTGCTTTCTTTACTTCATCCTTCATTGTCATCATTATTCACATTTTGCTTAAACAACTTCTCCTGTAAAATGTATTAACCAGTTTTAACCAAATTTTAAATGGGTGTTCTTTAGGTGAAGCCCTTTCAATTTTGAACAGCATAGGTTGATCCAAGATGTCCACTATTGCTACAAATACCCAAGACCTTAAATCATCTTCTCAAGATCTGATGGATTGATTTTTAGTTTAAACTTATTTATTTTACATCGATTGTAACGAAAGCTCTATGAACTTATTTGAATCACTCTCGATGTCTTCCTGGGTAGAACCAGTACTAAGCAATGCAGATAAAGTGTCTTGCTCAGGGACACAACGCATATGGCAATGACGGGAATCGAACCCACGACTTTTGGATCATGGGTCCAACGCTCTACCACTAGACCACAGCGCTCCATTGATTTTTGAAATTGGTTCTCAAAGATGATTGACTAGGTTATCAATTTTGTACAAACCAAGTCCCTGGGGTAAAGAAATGACCCCTGTTCTGGGAGTGACATTATTGTATGCATGGTTTTATATCGAGATATATATTTTTAAAAAAGACTCCCAACAAATCTTCTCAATAAAGACTGCTTGGTCGATGACATTTATTTTTTCAATGAAGCATCTTACTGACACAGAGATTAAAGTTTACAATTTGAGCACTGGTGCCACCCTGGATGTCAGAGGATTTTATATAGAGTTATATGAGAAAATCTAAGAGAGGGCTGTGCCATTGGCATTTATAGAGTTATATGGGAAAATCTTCTCAGAGAGGGTTGTGCCATTGACATTTATATAGAGTTATATGGGAAAATCTTCTCAGAGAGGACTGTGCCATTGACATTTATAAAGAGTTATGTGGGAAAATCTTCTCAGCATTGGCTGTGCCATTGACATTTATATAGAGTTATATGGGAAAATCTTCTCAGAGAGGGCTGTGCAATGGACATTTATATAGAGTTATATGGGAAAATCTTCTCAGGGAGGACTATGCCATTGACATTTATATAAAGTTTTATATGGGAAAATCTTCTCATAGAGAGCTGTGCCATTGACATTTATATAGATGTATATGTGAACATCTTCTTAGAGGGAGCTGTGCCATTGACATTTGTATAGATTTATATGTGAAAATCTTCTCAGAGAGAGCTGTGCCATTGACATTTATATAGAGTTATATGGGAAAATCTTCACAGAGAAAGCTGGGCCATTGACATTTATATAGAGTTATATGGGAAAATCTTCTCAGAGAGGACTGTGCCATTGACATTTATAAAGAGTTATGTGGGAAAATCTTCTCAGCATTGGCTGTGCCATTGACATTTATATAGAGTTATATGGGAAAATCTTCTCAGAGAGGGCTGTGCAATGGACATTTATATAGAGTTATATGGGGAAATCTTCTCAGGGAGGACTGTGCCATTGACATTTATATAAAGTTTTATATGGGAAAATCTTCCCAGAGAAAGCTGGGCCATTGACATTTATATAGAGTTATATGGGAAAATCTTCTCAGAGAGGACTGTTCCATTGACATTTATAAAAGAGTTATGTGGGAAATTCTTCTCAGCATTGGCTGTGCCATTGACATTTATATAGAGTTATATGGGAAAATCTTCTCAGAGAGGGCTGTGCAATGGACATTTATATAGAGTTACATGGGGAAATCTTCTCAGGGAGGACTGTGCCATTGACATTTATATAAAGTTTTATATGGGAAAACTTCTCATAGAGAGCTGTGCCATTGACATTTATATAGATTTATATGTGAACATCTTCTCAGAGGGAGCTGTGCCATTGACATTTATATAGATTTATATGGGAAAATCTTCTCAGAGAGAGCTGTGCCATTGACATTTATATAGATTTATATTCAACAATCTTTTCAGAGAAAGCTGGGCCATTGACATTTATATAGATTTATATGGGAAAATCTTCTCAGAGAGAGCTGTGCCATTGACATTTATATATATTTATATGGAAAAATCTTCTCAGAGGGAGCTGTGCCATTGACATTTATATAGATTTATATGGGAAAATCTTCTCAGAGAGACCTGTGCCATTGACATTTATATAGATTTATATGGGAAAATCTTCCAAGAGAGAGCTGTGCCATTGACATTTATATAGATTTATATGGGAAAATCTTCTCAGAGGGAGCTGTGCCATTGACATTTATATAGATTTATATGGAAAAAAATTCTTAGAGGGAGCTGTGCCATTGACATTTATATAGATTTATATGGGAAAATCTTCTCAGAGAGACCTGTGCCATTGACATTTATATAGATTTATATGGGAAAATCTTCCCAGGGAGAGCTGTGCCATTGACATTTATATAGATTTATATGGGAAAATCTTCTCAGAGGGAGCTGTGCCATTGACATTTATATAGATTTATATGGGAAAATCTTCCCAGAGAGAGCTGTGCCATTGACATTTATATAGATTTATATTCGAAAATCTTTTCAGAGAAAGCTGTGCCATTGACATTTATATAGATTTATATGGGAAAGTCTTCCCAGAGAGAGCTGTGCCATTGACATTTATATAGATTTATATGGGAAAATCTTCCCAGAGAGAGCTGTGCCATTGACATTTATATAGATTTATATTCGAAAATCTTTTCAGAGAAAGCTGTGCCATTGACATTAATATAGATTTATATGGGAAAATCTTCTCAGAGAGAGCTGGGCCATTGACATTTATATAGATTTATATGGGAAAATCTTCTCAGAGGGAGCTGCTGTGCCATTGACATTGATATAGATTTATATGGGAAAATCTTCTCAGAGGGAGCTGTGCCATTGACATTTATATAGATTTATATGGGAAAATCTTCTCAGAGAGAGCCGTGCCATTGACATTTATATAGATTTATATGGAAAAGTCTTCCCAGAGAGAGCTGTGCCATTGACATTTATATAGATTTATATGGGAAAATCTTCTCAGAGAGAGCTGTGCCATTGACATTTATATAGATTTATATGGGAAAACCTTCTCAGAGAGGACTGTGCCATTGAAATTTATATTCTGCAAGAAGCGTCTATTTGACATTGAGAATCACGTTTGTATAAATCAAGCACCCGAGTTAAAAAATGGCCTCTCCCTGGGGTCCCATATTTGTATATAGTTACATGTATCTACATATATGGGATAACTCTAAATAATATACATTTTAGCCCGACTATTCGAAGAATAAGAGAGCTTATGTAATCACATCGGTGTCCACGTCCCACATCAAGGTTTGCGTGTAAGCTGTGTTTACAAATCTATCTCTCTTCATTTCTTATCCTAGCACAACCAAATTTGGCCATGGTATTCCTTATATCATTATCTTAAAGACTGCATAAGCAATTTTGGTTCCTGTAACCAATGGGCTCCCATGGAACCCAAATTCTGATAGCCCTTAAAATGTGTCCAATTCACATCAAATTGTGCGTGTAAGCTGTATTTACAAGTCTATATGTCTTACATTTCTTATCCTAGCACAACCAAATTTGGCCATGAGATTCCTTATAGCATTGTCTTAAGGGCTGCTTAAGTAATTTTGGTTTCTGTAACCCCTGGGCTCCCATGAACCCAAATTCTGATAGCTCTTAAAATATCTATTTCACATCAAGTTTTGGTTGTTAGCTGTGTTTACAGTTCTATATCTCTTTCATTTTTGTCCTAGCTCAACTAAATTTGAGTATTGGTTTTCTTATAGTATGTTGTAAAGTGTTGCGGAAGTAATTTTGTCTTCTGCAAATTCTGGGCTCCCATGGAAACCAAATTGTGATGGCCCATAAAATGTGCAGTAAAGGCAGATCTAGGTTTGCATGTAAGGTGTTGTATATATCTACAATTTTGGTTTGAGATTTCTTATAGCATTATGCATCTTATTCATAATGGTGCATGGGCTCCCTCCTCCCCTCCAGCCCCCCTCCCCCACGCCCCATTTTTTAGTTTTATTTTCCCCATATTTCTGTGTTGTTTTGGTCAATTCTTACACATATAGCTATGCTGTCCCCCCACCCCCTTTAGCCTTGTTTTCTGATGGTATATACCGGCTATATAACTTATTATTCTCTGAAAAATCAAATAGTCGAGCTGCTCTGTTCTCCGACAGCTCTTGTTTTCTTGATGATACAGCTTGTTGACATGCAGAATTAGGTTTGTACAAATTAAGTATAAACAATATCATAGGATTGTAAAAATAATACTATTTCCGCTGTTTTTTCAGGTTCTATGTTCAGCTACAGAGTGTGTGTCCTCGACTGCTGACATCCAGACCCAGTAGTGGATCGTTACACAAAACTGTGCCGCTCAAACCCAGGACGAGTTTTGAAGCCATGTGTCTCACTCAGTGTCATACAATGAGAGATGTCATGAGTCATTTGGATATGAATTTGAAGTAACTATTGTTGGTTTAGAGATAGTATTGCCAGCTATGACTGTGAACTGTGACTATTTGGTTTAAGGGGATACATGTACATCCAGCTTTGGGCTAAATATGGTTAGAAACATAAAAAACTATGAAATGACCAATTTAGAACATGAAATGGTTCAAAGATAAAAACGGAACATTAACAGTTTTCTATTGTAAAGCGCAATAATTAATACACAATAAGTCTTATCAGGCCATAGAGGAATCCCAAAGTTATAATTAACGATAACGTGGATTGCCTCAACAATAATCAGGATAAAAATGTCAGGGTGAGCACCGTGTTGTTGAGGTCTAAATTTAAATTACCATTTCTTTTGAATGGAATCAAGCATCATTACGAGGTCCCGTCTTAATTCCATTAAGCCATGGGAAAGCTTATATTAATAGGATCTTATAACGAATATTTCGACAATAAAATATGTTTAAAAACGTATTTTACTGGAAAAATGCGATAACCTGTTTAAAATTACCCATTAAATGTTTTAATTTCACAATATGCAAACATTTTAAGCAGAAATTAAGGTTTTAATCCCGTTTTCCCTTCTTGGAGAAGGGGTTGGATGGGGTATGAAAGTTGATACTCGGACCACGTAATATAAAATGATTTAATGAACCCTGAGATGTGTAACTTAGGATAGAACATATTACTGTACAAAAAATGAATTTCCTTCTTAATGAGGGATAATTTTGAGTCTCATTTATTACATTTAGGCAGTTTAGAATAGAAAATATCTTTTCTTTTTTTAATTTTTCGACGGACCCTAAACCCCCCCCCCCCCCCCCACCCCACCCCCAAAAAAGCCTATATACCCCATTTAAGACTCATTTAGCCGGATTACGTACCAATACAGACTTGGGGTTTTGTGATTTTCGTCCGTCCATCCATCGGTCTACGCATTTTGACATTTTGATGAAAGATTTTGTTTCTGCGTAAAACCACAATTCAATAGTTTATAACTTATGTACTGTGCATTTCAGGGTGCCTAGACATCAAATATGAATCAATTTTTTTGTTATTAGTTGCTATATGTTTTCATACCTGATATGGTTAGATAGAATGAAAATAGACGCTCCTGGATCTGTTTACAATTTTGCCATAGCCATCCGTTAAGCTTCACAAAGCCTAAAATTAATTTTGATCCCCCTTGTTTACATTGTAAAAATAAAACATGACGGCATTATTTTTAGAAATTGTCATCTGCGCATGTCTGTTTCTAGGGTTCGGATGTACCAAGTAAAACGTAGGCTATGCAAGGTGGTGGTGTTGTTCAATGTTCAGCACCACCATCAATCAACCATACTTTACTTTTAGTTTGGAATGATACCATATCTAGCAAATAAAAGGTAGGTAAATAGTATACTGCGTTTATATTTTGTTATTTACACCACTTTTGGTCAACTGATTATTTGAAGTCACCCTATCCTAGAAAAATGGGAAGTTCCATTGCCATTTTGGTTTTCGGCTGTCAATAAAATTACATGTAAACATGGGGGGTCAAAATGAATTTTTGGCTTTGCGAAGCTTAGCGGATGGCTACGGCAAGATTGCAAACAGATCCAAGAGCGTCTGTTTTCATTCTGTCCAATCATATCAGGTATGAAAACATATAAAAAAAAAATATCTTGATTCATATTCGATGTCTAGGCACCCTGAAATGCACAGTAATTGGTAATGTACCTGAATTTATTCAAAGCTTATGTGTTTTTTTCCGCTTGCGTTTCAGATCCCTTCAGACTGGAGGAGCTTCAAATTTAGATCTTGCCCAACTGTGTGATGTTTACTTCAAGTATTGCGAGAAGACTTTCAATATTGTCGTAGAGCAGAGATACGCCCACGAGTACGGGGATGTGTCCATACCCATGCCTACTGCCCCCACCACACCCAGATCTGGCAGACCCGTGTCTGCGAGACAGAAAGACAAGTTCATGAATCCGAAGGAAATGTTTGAAAATGCTCTCAAATCGTCTGACAAACCTACAAATCAAGTTGTTAATGAGACAGATGCTACTAATACTAATATAAATAATAAACATGGAACAGTGAATTATTTGACTCAAAATGCCACAAATCCAAGAGATTTGTTTGAGCAAGCCTTGAAGTCGTCCAGTACTCCAAGTGCTGCTTCTTCTAGTAATAACAATAAAACAGATTCCGTAAATTATTTGACTCAAAATAACACAAATCCTAGAGATTTGTTTGAACAAGCTTTAAGGTCATCGGGAAATGATGCTAAAATTAGTACAAATGGATATATAAATGATAAAAACAAATTGACCAATGGAGCTATGGAAGGTGATTCACTCGCTGGAAAGAACAGGTAAGATGCAGCATGACGACTATTTGTGGGTGGGGGGGCATTTTTAGTGTTTGCTCGACTTATTTACAGAACTATATTGAAGGATTTGTAATATTTATAGCATAATTTTTCGAGTATATGCAATTTATACTGCTTCTTGAGAGCCGCAGGCCCGAGAGTGCAGTATAAACGCATCTGCTTTCGAGGGCCGCAGGCCCGAGAGTGCAGTATAAATCGCATACGAGAAAAATATGCTATAAGGCACACTGTCAGAGACCATTTCAGATGTTTACCAATTTATTAGAATAGTTTGATATGGTAGTTAATAAGCAAACTATGTACTGACAATCACTCAATTCTGCCAAAGAATAATTTAAAATTATGTTTTTAATGGTTGCATACTCGTTTAAACACATATGTCAAACTATAAATAGACCATTCTAGTTAATACACTGTGATGATCAATCTATATTTAGACCATTCTTACCTGCAACATTTATATGGAACACAGAGCTTTATGGTCGCGAAAACAAATGCGTTTTCATATTTTTTCCGATGAAGGTTGTATTAGGTATGATTAAAATATTTTATCATTTTATGCAAGAGATTATTTTATTATTTTAGGCTGAGCCGAGTACATATTTCCATAAGTTACATGGCTTTAAAACATCAAGCTCAAAATACTGCTTTCCAATAAAGCAGGTTGGAGAGTAGTGATTTGTAAATATAAAATCAGTTAAACTACGAATTAAAAAAGTAAAGTTTTTTTTCTCCTAAAATTGTTACGATTTATAAAATGAAAAAAAATTGAATCAACATTTTTAGGACACGAGCTGCCACAGTGATACAGGCCCACTGGCGGGGCTGGAGTGTGAGACACGAGATTGCAGAACAGACGAGCATGTGGATGGCTGCTGTGACTATACAGGCAGCGTGGCGCGGCTATACAGTGAGGAGATTGATGCGTTCTGAAATGGAGACTCGGAGACGCATCCAGCAATTGGATCCACGTGTCCTTCGACAGTGTAATGAATCGGCAACAAAAATCCAGGCAAGTTATAGATAGTGGCCCACTACTCATACATGGGAGTTGAACGATTTTTTTTCTTTTTGGAACAGCTTTGGATCAGACAGATAAAAACATTCTCTTAAATACTAAACATATTTGGTAGGTGAGGAATTGTCGATAGATGAGGAGTTGGTGACAGACATGATGAAAATTATTAATGATGACGATGGTGAATTTATGAACTGTTTCATTATAGGCTTATTGGAGAGGTTACATATTGAGGAAAAAGCTTTTGGCAGCCCTGGAGTATGCCCAGTGTAACTTTGATGACGAAGACGATGAGGATGAAGATGCCATCATGTTTGACGAGTTTGATATCAACAAGTTTGTAGATATGGATGAGGTGAGTCACAGCCTTTTTGTTGCATTCATCAAAGCTACCAGTAGTGAAATGGTTACTCTCCTACCTTTTAACGAGATGATAAAAACTTATATTATATATTTTGTGATGAATTATAGAAATTTCCCAGTGTGAGAAAATCTATAACATATCTCATCCTCTACTGTGCTATCTCGCCTAGTGTGCAAGATAGCACAGTAGCCAGATTTTAGGAACTGCTTTCTTAGCAGGTTGAAGAACTGTTAAAAACTTCTGAATTTAAAGAAGTAAGTGGTCCTGAAATACCTATGCAACCAAAAAATGCTGGAAATACCCCCATCATCATCTACAGGACGGTTTCAGCCTGTGCCTGTGCAGCAATATTGTGACGTCACACAGCGCCAAAGGAGTGACAGAAGAAGGAATACGTGTGCCGAAAGACGATTGTAAAGAAATTCATCACAGAATATATAATTTATAGTATAATTAACATTGTGTGTCATGATACGGAAAATAATTCCCTTGTGAGAAAGATTCTTGCAATACCGAAAGGTCTTTCTCACTCGGGAATTATTTCCCGTATCACAACAATGTTAATTAAACTCTATCTTTTTCATATGAAAGTGAATTAAATTCCATCTGGTTTAATTTTTGTTGATGAAAAACATTAATGATTAGTCTGGAAAACTTGACGATTTGGTGAGTTTTTGTTGCATAATTCAATGGTTTTAATTCTTATAATGGGATTTAAGACATTGAGAAATACCTTCGTATTAGACTGTAGCGATATTTTAATTATTTCAAAATGTTAGATAATAAAGGAAGATATTTATTATTATTATTGTATCAATTTATGAAAAAAAACTCATATAACTATCGATGACCTGCATCTTGTTACTATGCTTGGTTTACCACTGTATTGTAAAACTGCACATTTTTGGTCCAGGGCACTAAAATTCCACTCGTCCACTCACTATGACGAGTGCTCATTGATGCAGGACGAGTAGAAATTTAGATAAATTCTTTAACAATTTATCAATTTGACCATTCATTTTTTACGTAGGACGAGTAACTGAGAAACAAATTTTCATGCCCTGTGGTCGATTAAAAGGACTCGTTGATAAAATGACATCCTTCAGTCTCTATAAAAACAATCATCCCAAAACACACTGCTGCAACTGTTATGGTCCCCACCAGGTCTGGTTCACATCTGGTCCTGATCTGGTTCACATCTGGTCCTGGTCTGGTTCACATCTGGTCATGGTCTGGTTCACATCTGGTCCTGGTCTGGTTCACATCTGGTCTTGGTCTGGTTCACATCTCGTAAATAAAAGATAGACCAACATCACCTACATACATTGATTTTATTGTGAAATGATAAATAAATACTGAGTTTATACAGGTATATTATTATGATAAATATGTATGTTGTAATTTATGCACTGTTATTTGCATATTTGCTGGATGAAGATTGGACTCCCCCCACCGCCCCCAAATCCTAGATATTCGTCATTGTAATTTGTGTTAATTTCATATCTGCAGGGTTTGCTGGATGAAGATTGGAAACCTCCTGCAACCCCAGATATCCCAGCCAAGTAAGTAGAGGGTTTATATGGCCTAATTAAACTAGATATGGATGGGCACAAATTAAACATTATAAATCTCTATGTGACATAATACATTATGCTTAACACAAATTTTATATTGAAGCTTTTTAGCAGTTTGAAATCAAATTGACGGAACAAATTTTATAAATTCACTATAAAATTGAAACAAAACATGGTTTGTTTTATTAATTGCTGCAATGTACACTCCTTCAGTGTAAAACGTTCTGGAAGCATTATGTCATACTATGTATATTGGAAACATTTAATGAAACAGCTACAGTAAATGCAGCACAGTTATAAATACTAATGCGTCATCTTTTATTTTAGTCATCCAGTACTAAAGAAGCCACCATCTGGGCGACATCGAGTTCCACCATTAAGCCCGATCGATCAGCATCCCCCAAGTAACCCTCGTCGAGCGTGGAAAAACTTGGAGTCCCCGCTTTCAGACATCATAAAGGTTCCCCGACCCCCATCCAGTGTTGCATCCACAGAACTCACCATGCGTTCGGCCACGTCTAAGAAGGAGGAAAAACTCACGGAGGAATGGTTAGTTGTCTTTGGGTCTTCTTTCTGTATTCTTCCTGTTTTTAGTTCTACTGGCTGAAGGCCAGCAGAGCTTATGGGAAACTTTTGCCTTGTTAAGATGATAGAGCCATCATTTTTCATCTGATCTTTACCAAACTTTACTAGATTGTTGCTATCAATAAAAGCTTATATGTGTTTGAAAACCAGGCAGATTGTACCAGTAACACAGGAGTTATGACAAGTTGATTTAATTAAAAATGCTATATTTTGTCTGTAAGGTCTTCCTTTTGCATGTGATATTTACCATACTTGGACAATTTGTTGATATTAATGAAAGCTCTGACAAGTTCAAAAACCAACTAGATAGGGATCAGTAACACCGGAGTTATGGCCCTTGAGTTGTTTAAATATGCTATGTTTTGCCTTGTTAAGATGATAGGACCTTCATTTTTCATTTGATCTTTCCCCACCTTTGCTAGATTGGTTTTTGCTATTAGTGAAAGCTTGGACAGGTTCGAAAACCAACTAGATCGGACCAGTAACACCGGAGTAAACCTTAAACTATGTAGCTATGCATCCTTCCTGAATATTAGAAAAAACTTATAAGAGTAGGATCGCCAGGGCTTTCTCAATAACCAGCTCTTAACATGCATTGCTAGGTTGTGCATATACATTTTTGGCATGGATTAGAATTGTTAAACATACGCCCTTACTCTTCTGCTGTTTCAGGGGATTCAAGGACTCAACTACGGCCCACCTCATGATGCAGAGGGCCAAGAAAATGAAGTATAATGCAGATCGCAGAAAAAAGATAAGTAAATTAGGTAGGTTACTGACACAAATCCTGTGCATTCTAACACTCGAAAGTTCTAGGTCATGTTTTAATTCTGCTAAAACATAGCCTTCCTGTATTTTAATGGGATAAAATACCTGCGTAGTACAGCATTTGTGAAATGTTATCAGCTACCTGTCACATGCACATATAACTTTCCAAATGACATTGGTTGAAATTAGCACTAGCCCGAAGGTGAAAAAGTAGTAAATATTAATTTGGGCTAGTAAAAATCTAGAAATTTTACAAAGTTGGGCTTATGAAAATTGTAATAGTCCAAATGATTATATAATAATTCGGGCTAGTGAACTGATGACTGAAATGAAGGTATATAAGAATGTTTAATTTGAAGAAAAAAATATTTTATAATCTCATAAGATTTTGATTGCCAGTAATTTTATTGTAAGAAAATATAATTAGACCAAAATATTTTATATTCTCACAATTTGTCGAAATGTAAGTTTGTCGAAATGTAAGCTCTATATTTTGATTCTAAAGTGTATATATTAATATTTTGTCTTTAGATCCAAAGCAACGATTGGCTTTGTTGTGGAAGCTAGAAGAGGTGACCCATCCAGAGACTCATACCGCTGTTCCCCAGAGGAAGACACTACCCAGGAAGGAATACTTCCAAGGTTAGTAAGAGTGGTCTTGTCTGATACTCTCACATTGAAAGTAACAGTAATAATATGGCTGCAATATCAGAAATGAAATATCCTATACTCAGTTGCAAAAGAAACTGGACACTTTGAACATTTTACTTTACACCCTATCCTCTTTTTTAAGCGATAGTCCCTTAATGATTCGACCTATTGAAAAACAAATGACAACATGATATTGGCAATGAAACTTTGATACCAAACATGGCATATTAATTTTGGAATTTGTCAATTTAATTCTAAAAAAACTTTATACAGTTAAATCTAAACAAAACTCAGTGTCCACTTTCTTTTACAACTGAGTATATATTGTATCCTAAAGGCAAAAAGTGCTCAATAATGTTTTCAGAAGTTCTTACAGTTAAGACTGCTAATGTTTGCGGATTATTGTGATGCTGAATTATCACGCCTTATGTTACGTGGTCGCATGAGGGGTTACAAAGAAAGAAAATAAATACGATAGTGCCTTTGTTAAAACTGTTTGAAAGAAACCAGAGGTAAAATAAGCAATTATTTAAAGGGACACTGTCCGTAAGTAAGCAGATATTGAGCATAACCAAATAACTGTCTGACTTTTCTTCATTGAAATGTTTTCATGAAAACATGAGGATAGACCCTAAGAAGTATGTAGGAATACATTCGTGAGTTTGAAAAAAAAGAAGTTTTAATTATTAAATGTAAATAAAGTGGGACCCACAATATTACCTTTTATGCGTTCACGTGACTTCCATAGCGCACTAGGTTTTCACCATAGTATGTATTGCGTAATATGTATAGCCCGCTTAGCTCAGTCAGGAGTGAGTTCCGACAACTTTACGCTCACGCACACTTATTTTTACTGCGAGTTTGGGCTGCGAGTTCAAACCCACGAAATGGATTTGCTTTTTTTTGTACCGCGATTGAATTCCGTTAAACAATATTGCTTTTAATTAGTAAATATTGAATAATGTTTAGTGTATAATGTTTGCGAATATAATTATTGGGTGTTTTATAAGCTAAAAGTTACGGACAGTGTCCCTTTAAGAAAATGCAACTGGTAATAGATTACAGGCAGAATATGCTTATTAACACATAAACTGAAACAGGTGATGAAGCACTCAGAAGCCTTACAACTTAGAGAATTACGTTAACAAATAAACTGAATAAAATTAAACTGTACACACTATGCCGAATGAATATTTGTGTACTAATTACGATGTATCCCCTACACGCTGTGCCGACACTAAGCACAACACAGGAAGTGTGCAGCCTAATTGGTTTATTTATAGCACAGGTAATGTTTATGTAAACATGAGAGTTAAAAATTCAGCATGCCTTTTTAACGAACCGTACGTTTCTAATCAGTTGTTTCTATTAACGGCTTGGTATATCAGGTGATTGAATACAAATTTGACGGTAATATTATACAATAAGTCTCTATCATCTCCGTTAAGGTTAACAATAAGCATATTCTGACTTGAAGATCAGGAAAGCACTTTTTCATATCATATTCCAATCATTCTATAGGGCTTTCTTTAATTTCTGATCCTCACCAGATAAACTTGGTATGTTAAAATCAGGAATGACCAGTCGAAGTTTTATGTTGCGGGTTGACTTTACGGCATTATATTTTTATTGTGGTTACAGCACGACAGAATGAAATTAATCGTGCAGACCAGGTGAAGAAGGAGGAGTTTCATACACGTGCTTCACGCACGTTTGAGTGGCTCCACACACAGGTTGGGGATCTTCCAGTCACAGACTCCATCATCAATCAGGGGTAAGTATACTGCCCTTGTGTATCTCCACACACAGGTTGGGGATCTTCCTGTCACAGACTCCATCATCAACCAGGGGTAAGTAGACTACCCTTGTGTATCTCCACACTCAGGTTGGGGATCTTCCTGTCACAGACTCCGTCATCAACCAGGGGTAAGTATACTGCCCTTGTGTATCTCCACACACAGGTTGGGGATCTTCCTGTCACAGACTCTCCACACTCAGGTTGGGGATCTTCCTGTCACAGACTCCATCATCCACCAGGGGTAATTATACTGCCCTTGTGTATCTCCACACACAGGTTGGGGATCTTCCTGTCACAGACTCCGTCATCAACCAGGGGTTAGTATACTGCCCTTGTGTATCTCCACACACAGGTTGGGGATCTTCCTGTCACAGACTCCATCATCAACCAGGGGTAAGTATACTGCCCTTGTGTATCTCCACACTCAGGTTGGGGATCTTCCTGTCACAGACTCCATCATCAACCAGGGGTTAGTATACTGCCCTTGTGTATCTCCACACACAGGTTGGGGATCTTCCTGTCACAGACTCCATCATCAACCAAGGGTAAGTATACTGCCCTTGTGTATCTCCACACTCAGGTTGGGGATCTTCCTGTCACAGACTCCGTCATCAACCAGGGGTGAGTATACTGCCCTTGTGTATCTCCACACACAGGTTGGGGATCTTCCTGTCACAGACTCCATCATCAACCAAGGGTAAGTATACTGCCCTTGTGTATCTCCACACACAGGTTGGGGATCTTCCTGTCACAGACTCCATCATCAACCAGGGGTAAGTATACTGCCCTTGTGTATCTCCACACACAGGTTGGGGATCTTCCTGTCACAGACTCTCCACACTCAGGTTGGGGATCTTCCTGTCACAGACTCCGTCATCAACCAGGGGTAAGTATACTGCTCTTGTGTATCTCCACACTCAGGTTGGGGATCTTCCTGTCACAGACTCCATCATCAACCAGGGGTAAGTATACTGCCCTTGTATATCTCCACACTCAGGTTGGGGATCTTCCTGTCACAGACTCCGTCATCAACCAGGGGTTAGTATACTGCCCTTGTGTATCTCCACACACAGGTTGGGGATCTTCCTGTCACAGACTCCATCATCAACCAGGGGTAAGTATACTGCCCTTGTGTATTTCCACACACAGGATGGGGATCTTCCTGTCACAGACTCCGTCATCAACCAGGGGTAAGTATACTGCCCTTGTGTATCTCCACACTCAGGTTGGGGATCTCCCTGTCACAAACTCCGTCCTCAACCAAGGGTTAGTATACTGCCCTTGTGTATCTCCACACACAGGTTGGGGATCTTCCTGTCACAGACTCCATCATCAACCAGGGGTAAGTATACTGCCCTTGTGTATCTCCACACACAGGTTGGGGATCTTCCTGTCACAGACTCTCCACACTCAGGTTGGGGATCTTCCTGTCACAGACTCCATCATCCACCAGGGGTAAGTATACTGCCCTTGTGTATCTCCACACACAGGTTGGGGATCTTCCTGTCACAGACTCCGTCATCAACCAGGGGTTAGTATACTGCCCTTGTGTATCTCCACACACAGGTTGGGGATCTTCCTGTCACAGACTCCATCATCAACCAGGGGTAAGTATACTGCCCTTGTGTATCTCCACACTCAGGTTGGGGATCTTCCTGTCACAGACTCCATCATCAACCAGGGGTTAGTATACTGCCCTTGTGTATCTCCACACACAGGTTGGGGATCTTCCTGACACAGACTCCATCATCAACCAAGGGTAAGTATACTGCCCTTGTGTATCTCCACACTCAGGTTGGGGATCTTCCTGTCACAGACTCCGTCATCAACCAGGGATGAGTATACTGCCCTTGTGTATCTCCACACACAGGTTGGGGATCTTCCTGTCACAGACTCCATCATCAACCAAGGGTAAGTATACTGCCCTTGTGTATCTCCACACACAGGTTGGGGATCTTCCTGTCACAGACTCCATCATCAACCAGGGGTAAGTATACTGCCCTTGTGTATCTCCACACACAGGTTGGGGATCTTCCTGTCACAGACTCTCCACACTCAGGTTGGGGATCTTCCTGTCACAGACTCCGTCATCAACCAGGGGTAAGTATACTGCCCTTGTGTATCTCCACACTCAGGTTGGGGATCTTCCTGTCACAGACTCCATCATCAACCAGGGGTAAGTATACTGCCCTTGTGTATCTCCACACTCAGGTTGGGGATCTTCCTGTCACAGACTCCGTCATCAACCAGGGGTTAGTATACTGCCCTTGTGTATCTCCACACACAGGTTGGGGATCTTCCTGTCACAGACTCCATCATCAACCAGGGGTAAGTATACTGCCCTTGTGTATTTCCACACACAGGATGGGGATCTTCCTGTCACAGACTCCGTCATCAACCAGGGGTAAGTATACTGCCCTTGTGTATCTCCACACTCAGGTTGGGGATCTCCCTGTCACAGACTCCGTCCTCAACCAAGGGTTAGTATACTGCCCTTGTGTATCTCCACACACAGGTTGGGGATCGACTCCATCATCAACCAGGGGTAAGTATACTGCCCTTGTCTATCTCCACACTCAGGTTGGGGATCTTCCTGTCATCAACCAGGGATAAGTATACTGCCCTTATGTATCTCCACACTCAGGTTGGGGATCTTCCTGTCACAGTCTCCGTCATCAACCATGGGTAACTATACTGCCCTTGTGTATCTCCACACTCAGGTAGGGGATCTTCCTGTTCTTCCCTACAACTTCATGGCAGATTAACATTTTTAACTTCATTCAAGTATACTGCCCTTGTGTATCTCCACACTCAGGTTGGGGATCTTCCTGTCACAGACTCCGTCATCAACCAGGGGTAAGTATACTGCCCTTATGTATCTCCACACACAGGTTGGGAATCTTCCTGTCACAGACTCCGTCATCAACCAGGGGTAAGTATACTGCCCTTATGTATCTCCACACTCAGGTTGGGGATCTTCCAGTCACAGACTCCGTCATCAACAATGGGTAAGTATACTTCCCTTGTGTATCTCCACACTCAGGTTGGGGATCTTCCTGTCACAGACTCCGTCATCAACCAGGGGTAAGTATACTTCCCTTGTGTATCTCCACACTCAGGTTGGGGATCTTCCTGTCACAGACTCCATCATCAACCAGGGGTAAGTATACTGCCCTTGTGTATCTCCACACTCAGATTGGGGATCTTCCTGTCACAGACTCCGTCATCAACCAGGGGTAAGTATACTGCCCTTGTGTATCTCCACACTCATGTTGGGGATCTTCCTGTTCTTCCCTACAACTTCATGGCAGATTAACATTTTTAACTTCATACAAGTATACTGCCCTTGTGTATCTCCACACTCAGGTTGGGGATCTTCCTGTCACAGACTCCGCCATCAACCAGGGGTAAGTATACTGCCCTTATGTATCTCCACACACAGGTTGGGGATCTTCCTGTCACAGACTCCGTCATCAACCAGGGGTAAGTATACTGCCCTTATGTATCTCCACACTCAGGTTGGGGATCTTCCAGTCACAGACTCCGTCATCAACAATGGGTAAGTATACTTCCCTTGTGTATCTCCACACTCAGGTTGGGGATCTTCCTGTCACAGACTCCGTCATCAACCAGGGGTAAGTATACTGCCCTTGTGTATCTCCACACACAGGTTGGGGATCTTCCTGTCACAGACTCCGTCATCAACCAGGGGTAAGTATACTGCCCTTGTGTATCTCCACACTCAGGTTGGGGATCTTCCTGTTCTTCCCTACAACTTCATGGCAGATTAACATTTTTAACTTCATTCACAGTGTGACAGTAATTTTGTTCTTCACTCTTTTTAAAACCCACCCATTTAAATATATATATAATAGTAAAAAAAAAAAAAGAAAAAAGTTTTCTAGTCCGACACAATTTTAACTTGAACTTTGATTTAAAGGGACAAACAGCTATCTTGAAGATTTTTTTAACATGTTAATACTGTATACTTTCGCTTGTTCACACACACTGTCAGCTGCATGTAAATATTTTAATATTGGGAACTAAAAATTAGAATTCATGTATTTTCTAAATCATTTAAAATAGGTTTTACTATAAGTATTGATGTTCAACAGTTTTTGCAATATTTGAAAAGTCTGGTTTGTAAATGTTCAAATTGTGTAGAAGAACCAGCTTAACACTGTCAGTGTTTTTAAGAATCAAGATTGATGTGTGTCCCTTTAAAAAGTTCTGTTTTGCATCAGATCTATCAATTTAATTTGATTTTTTTTTTTTCGAAACAACTATCCATTTCAAAATTAGCCTTTACAGCCTTAGCCTTAGCTGTGATGTGTTGCCAAAATGTTGAATGTTTGGATAACGTGTAGAAATGTATGACATTTCAGTGTGACCAATGTGCCCAAGTATGTATACGACACCAACCTGCCAGAGTTACAAGGTGGCCGCAGGGTCCAGCTTGTGGTGAGTTTCTTTACATTTAAACACTGCCACACAAATTTAACATGTCAGTGGTTATTTGCACATCATCAGTCATAGGAGGTGACATTTTTAACATTTATTTTTTTGCATGCAGTCACTAGGGCTGGCGTGGCGCAGTCGGTAATGCAGCAGATTTGTAACCGGAGGACCCTGGTTCAATCCTCCGTGGTGCCACTGAGTTTCGCAGGTGTGTTCTTGGGCAAGGCACGTTCCCTTAGCCTTGTCCGTCGTATGGGGATGTAAACCGGGCGGTCCCGTGTATTGGTCTATCCTCCGAGCACGTTAAAGAACCATAGGAATATATTCGATAATAAGAATAGGGCACGATTCCCAGATTCCTATGTATCCTTCCCCTCTCTCTGGGGCGGCTCTAAATAACCTGTACTGTGTTAACAAGCCGTTTAACTACATTCAAAATTCAAATGGTGCTATATAATAATTTTTCAGTTCTTAAAGTAGCAATCCTCCAAAACAGCCAAATTTTACAAAACTGTACACCGTTTCTAAACCTACTGACGACGAGGTATATATATAACTTAAATATTTTGAGAATCCAAACGCTAAATACACAATATAAATGGCTTTAACCAGGCAGGCCAAACCCCTTATCAACTCTTAATTCATTTTACACATATACAATCGCGGATATTTTGAAAACCCATGAAAAAATCTATACATTTAATTGGAATATATACATTATTATATGACCTGAACACATGGATGGAGTTTTGATAAACAATTGTGCAGTGCAATTTTTGCTGTTATTTGGTGGGTTAGTTTCTTTAACGGTAGCTCCACTGCAACATTCAACTGCACCATATGTACACCGTTTCTAAACCTACTGACAACGAGTATATATAACTTACATATTTTGAAAGTCCAAACTCTGTAGACACAATATAAATGGCTTTAACCAGCCAGGTCAAATCCAAAACCTGGAATTAAGAGTTATCAACTCGTAATTCATTTTACACATATTCAATCACAGGTATTTTAAGAACACATGAAAAACTCCTATACTTTTAATCGGCACATATAGATTATTATATGACCTGGATAGAGTTTTGATAAACTGGTTTGTAGTGTTATTTTGCCGTTATTTGGTGGGTTAGTTTCTTTAATTTATACAATATTTCTTTGCGTTTTGTGTGCGAGTGGCCTTGTCGCCTGATACATTTGCATCACTTTGTTTTTTTGTCTTAAGCCCTTTCCTTAGGTATCATAAGTCACAGTTGTCACAGTTGTCACAGTTTGCTTACACTGTCCTGATAAGGTTTATAATTATCCCTTCATTCCTGGCATACATTTGTGTATAATCTCTACAGAAGCCATTTACATATTGTGGAAGCTACAGTCAAAAACTTTGTGATGGTGAAATTAGCTTCCGGAACCAGTCTTGTTTGGCTGGGATCCAGTCTATTGTCAGCAGTGTTTATTGTTTGACCTGTAAAAAACCAAGCCAAGCTATACCTAAAAGAGGTTTCTGTTCAACCCATCTAGTGATTGAGACACTTACCTAAGCCAAAATATTTTTGTATTTGTATCTTCTAACACAATTTAAATGATCAATGTACAACATGTTCTCATTATACACTGTATTTATTTAAAAACATAATCTGTATCGTTTTTATTCAGCCTAATGTTTTACCTGCTATGATTGTAGAGTAGTCCTGGGTCTATGGAGTTACAGTCGGTGGACAGTGTGAGTTCAGCGGGAATGAGGCCTCGCAGATCCTCAACTGGTGCAGGTATACAACACTTCTGATCACTCCCATACACAGTGTCATGTTAGATTCAATGTGGAATATAATCATATGCAGTTTAGAAGGGTATACTGGATTCAGTCTGTCCATCCGTCAGTCTTGACATAATCTTGTCCATTCTATAACTGTTCAAGGCTTGTAGCCATACTCATGAAACTTTACAGTTAGACTGTTCAGGATGACCTCTATAAAATTTGGGGTCAGTAGTACAAGATCAAGGTCACCATGACTTTATAATAAAAACCTTGTCTGCTCTGTAACTCTTCAAGATTTGAAGTCACTTGCAGGTAGGCTGTCCATAGTAAGACGATGACCATATACATTTTGGGGTCAATAGGGTCAAGGTCACCATGACCTGGTTATGAAAAACATTGTCTTGTTATATAACTACAAGACTTGTAGACACACTCATGAAACATAACAGGAAGACTGTACTTGGTAAGAGAATAACCCCTATACACTTCAGTGTCAATAGGTTCAAGGTCAACATGACCTGATAATGAAAAATATTGTCAGTGCTATAGGTAGCCACATGAATGAAACTTAACAGGTAGATTTTGGGCTCAAGATCAAGGTCATCATTAAAACCTTTGCCCACCCTAATACTCTTCAAGATTCGTAGCCTGAACATTTATGACACTTTCCAGGTACACTTCCATGGTCTCAATGGCGATATATCTATCGGCCCTTCCAGACAACAGTTCTAGTTATACCTATATGTAGATGATACCTGCAGTCACATATGTTTAGTTTAAATATATATGTTTTTTACTTTAAATATATACAACAATGCACAATATTTGTACATGAGAAACAATAGGATCAAAATGGAAGATGAAATTGTATGGAGTTCTTATCCAATATATCAATTCACCTTAGATGTATTTATCTTATTTCATATAGGTGACTAAACTAGACACTAAACAGGTTTATATATACCCATTGTTGCATAATCCGTTTACATGTAAGAATAAACACTGTTTATAACAATATTTTGTGTCGTCTAGGTAACACTTCGAGTAAACTGCCGCCCATACAGACTGCTTCAGCGCCCACTGACCACATGAAAGAGAGGATGTCAATTAGGAATCCAAAACAGAACCAGTCTGTTGGTTGGGGTGGCGGGAAGAAGCGTGCATCCAGGCCATAGCCACCTGAGGAGACGCCGTCTAAATTCTTAATAATTCGAGAAATATTACGAGTTTGGCACCTACTGAAAAAATGGTTGATATAAGGAATAAAGTTTCTGCTTCAAGAACTAGAATGGTTTGCATTTATGGAACTATACCGTACGATATATATTGTGGCACAGTGCTTCCAAGTATTCTATAGGAAGACGTTCAGTAGTATGGCATTTATTCATTAATGGTTATAGGAAAAATGATTAAGGGCTAATCATGTATAGAAAATATGTATGAATATTAACTTTGATAACTTAAGTTTTTAGTTGAATTGCGAAGCAAGTCCAAGCTTATGTTTTGGTGATTTCCTTCTGTCAGTCTACCTGTTTTGACATTTTGGTTAAAGTTTTTGTTCTCGAAAACAACGTGTCCAAAAGCTTGAAACTTGGCACACATATTCATTATGTTAAATGACAAGAACCATAACTCTGCTTTGGAATTTACCTGAATTATTCCCCTTTCTGACTTCGATGTTTCAGATAAAATATTGAATGTACAGTCTTATTACAAATAACATTGGACCAAAAGCTTTTTCATCATCATTACACACCCATATGCGACAAGCACCTTAACTCTGTTATACATTTTACCAGAATTATCCCCCCTTTTCTGCTTAGATTTTTTGGTTAAATTTTTTAATGTATAGTCATCTTCCAAAAACCTATATGACAGAAAACTTTAAAACATTCCAAATATGTTCATCATCTGTGTTATAAGCATCATATTTCTGTCATGCCTTTTATTATCCCCCGTTTAGTGTTAATTTTTGTTGTAAATGTTAATAGCAATCTGACATTCGCACCACTTTTGATGCTTCTTTTTATTATAAACATACCGGTACTGGCAAATAATGGATTAAACAATGGAAATTAAACCTTATTTTTTCAGGGCATCGAGATATTGCCTTATATTATCACAGGCAGTATATATTTTAAAAAGAAGATCTGTTGGTTTGGAGTTAATATATGTTTGTATTTCTGTAAATAGAAAACGCATATTTTCTCAATTCTTTGCGAAAAATAAATGGGATATTCCCTCAATATCCTGTATTCAGGAATATGGTAGACCCAAGACAGGTGACCAGTCTAGTTAGTGTGTGCATAGCTAAAATGTTTATTTTATTCTTTATCTGTTATTGAAGTGGTTTAATATGCTAGCTGTTTGGTATCAGGGCCTTCTCTAGCCATTTTTTAGCTCTACTGGCCAAGGGCCAGCAGAGCTTATGGGATGCTGTGTTGTCCGTCGTCCGTCGTCTGTCGTCTGTCTGTCTGTCTGTCTGTCGTCCGTTAACTTTTCTTCAAACGACTTCTCCTCAGAAACCGCTTGGCTAATTTTGACCAAACTTCACGTGGATGATCCTTAGATGAATGCTTTTTAGATTTGTTAAAATTAGGTCAACGCTACATCCAAGATGGCTGCCATTACCATATATGGTCGAAACCTTAAAAAATCTTCTTCTCCAGAACCGCTGGACAGATTTCAACAGTTTTTCTTTTAAAATGATCGCCAACGCCTGAACTATCAAGTTTGTTCAAATAAAGTCCCCGGGGTCAAAAATGGCCATGCCCCGGGGGTCCAAAATTTGTATATTGAGGTTTTGCATGTTTTTCATATAGACATATAGGAAAAAACTTTAAAAAATCTTCTTCTCTGAAACCACAAGGCACAGAGCTCTCATGTATTACATGTAGCATCAGCTTATGGTCCTCTACTAAGTTTGTTCAAATGGTGACCCTGGGGTCAAATTGTCCCCGCCCCGGGGGTCACAATTTTACATAGACTTATATAGGATTTTTTTTTTAAAAATCTTCTTCTCGGAAACTACAAGAGCCAGAGGTTTGATATTTTGCATTTACTATAAGCTTATGGTCCTTTACCAAGTTTGTTCAAATGGTGACCCTCGGGTCACTTTTGGCCCCGCCTCAAGGGTCACATGTTTTACATAGACATGTATAGGGAAAAACTTAAAAAATCTTCTTCTCCGAAACTGCAAGAGCCAGAGGTTTAATATTTTGCATTTGCTATAAGCTTGTGGTCCTCTATCAAGTTTGTTCAAATGGTGACCCAGGGGTCACATTTGGCCCCACCCCGGGGGTCACAGTTTTACATAGGCTTGTATAGGGAAAAACTGAAAAAATTCTTCTTCTCTGGAACCACATGGCACAGAGCTCTCATGTAATACATGTAGCATCAGCTTATGGTCCTCTACTAAGTTTGTTCAAATGGTGACCCGGGGGTCAAATTTGTCCCCGCCCCGAGGGTCACAGATTTACATAGACTTATATAGGATTTTTTTTTTAAAAATCTTCTTCTCGCCAACTACAAGGGTCAGAGGTTTGATATGTTACATTTATTATAAGCTTATGGTCCTTTACCAAGTTTGTTCAAATGGTGACCATGGGGTCACATTTGGCCCCGCCCCAAGGGTCACATGTTTTACATAGACATGTATAGGGAAAAACTTAAAAAATCTTCTTCTCTGAAACTGCAAGAGCCAGAGGTTTAATATTTTGCTGTTGCTATAAGCTTATAGTCCTTTACCTATTTTGTTCAAATGGGGACCCTGGGGTCACATCTGGCCCTGCCCCGGGGATTCACAGTTTTAAATAAATGCTTGTAGAGGGAAAAACTGAAGAAAAAAAATCTTCTCTGGAACTGCAAGAGCCAGAGGTTTAATATTTTGCATTTGCTAAAAGCTTATGGTCCTTTACCAAGTTTGTTCAAATGGTGACCCTGGGGTCACATTTGGCCCCGCCCCAAGGGTCACATGTTTTACATAGACATGTATAGGGATTTATTTATTTTTTATTATTTTTTTTTTATTATTTTTTTTTATTATTATTTTTTTAAATATCTTCTCTTTTTTTTGAACTTTTTTTTTGATTGTTTTTTTTATTTGTTTTTTTTGTGTTTTTTTATTTTATTTTTTTGATTTTTTTGAACAGAGGTGTTCTTGATTTAGTTAAACATGCTATATGTTGCCTCGTTAATACGGTTGGGCCTTCATTTTTCATCTGATCTTTACCAAACTTTACCAGATTCTTTAGTTATTTCCCTTGATTTAGTTAAAAAGCTGTTTTTTGCCCGAAACTTTCAAAAAAACGTAAATGGCAGTCACTCACTTCATTGATGTTATAAGAGCCATGTTAGCCAGTAGAGCGTCCACAGGCCCTCTTGGGCCTCTTGTTTCCTTTCACAACCAATTTCGCCAAATGAAAAGAATTGGAGCCAAATTGGAGACAAAATTGGCTCAGAGATTTTTAATGAAGTATGGCCCATGAATAAAGCAGTTAGTAATAATTATAATCATAAAATGTTATTTTAAAAAATATTTTACTCCAATTTCTTTTGCCAAACACATTCGCCAAAGTTATTTTTTTATCGCCACTTTTTTATTTTGTCTCATTTGGCTCCATTTGCGAATTCCAGAGGAGGCCCTGGGTATCAATAATACGACACATATAATATGAGTGCAGAGTAACATATTTGCCATTTTTGCACTCAGCGAGACTAAGTGTAGGGAAGCATATTTGATGTTATGCACTCCGAGAAACCCAGTGCTCCTAACCTTTTGAACTCAGAGAGACTGAGAGCAGGGTAGCACATTTGACATTTATACACTCAGAGAGTGTAAAAACTAAGATAAACAGAATCTCAAAATGGGTTAACATTAAATAGAAGCTATGTATATGAGATTTTGCTTGTGATTTGGTCTAGTCCTAATAATACACTGAATGATGTTTAATGCATGTGTGCGCTTGTGTGTATTTTGAGAATTTGTAGTCCTGTGGCTGGTAGTGTAATGTAGCTTCTACAATATGTGTGAAATGTTTATGGTTTAGTCAAATGTTTACGGTTTAGTCAGTTGTTTATGGTTTAGTCTATTGTTTAGTGGATTGTATGTTTAAATGATAGGTGGAATTTCTTTTAAGTTTTTAAAGTTTGATCCAGGCTAGGATTCATTTTAAAAACACAAGATAACTGATCTCCTATGCATCTTGTGACTCATACACAGCATGATTTATAATATTCGTCCGTCGCAGTCCTTGGACTGTGATAAGCTAGTATGTCACACATGGTGACCGCTGGTGGTGACATCCTTATAAAAAGTTGGCATAAATGACTAAATGTGAAAGCTACATGAGACTTTAGTGTGCAGAAGGAAACAAAAGAAAATAATACATGCAATTAAATGTTTATGTAGATGAGAAATGGTATATACACCTTCCTTAAGCGCGAAGGAGGGATATCCAACAAAGGCCAGTTACTACATACTTATAACTTCCTTTAATCCCTGTGACAAAATCACTCTCTGAGCTATCAAATAGAGCTGTCTTTTAATGTTTTCCTGGGGGCTTATATAAAAAAAAGTCAGTTCCACTCCTAGGACTGAGAAAAGCTTTTTGTCGGATGTTGGAAACATGACATTCTAAGTATCCAGATTAGCACATTATACAAAACTGGTTGCAGTAAAACCCTTTTCATTTCCATTGTCATAATATGAGAAATATATTCTACATCGAGTAGTACCCTATTGTTTGTGAAAGCAATACCACTCCCTTTGATATTAGATATTTGGGGGTAGAAAGTCCAAGTTACACTTTACATAAACATGTCTGTTATATTTTATAAATGTTATCTCCAAAATGAATTGCTTGGTCGTCATCTTTGTATCATCCTGAGAATGCTTTTCGAAAGCCTTGAAATCAAAAAGGGTTATAGTTTTTTACACAATATCGGGGGAATATTCAAAAAAAAAGTTTTTTATTTAATTTTATTAATTTTTAAGTGAAGTATCAGAATTACGTCCCATATATTTAAAACAACTTATTTCATTATACAAATGTCCCATATATTTAAAACAACTTATTTCATTATACAAACGTCCCATATATATATAAAACAACTTATTTCATTTTACAAACGTCCCATATATATAAAACAACAATTTCATTATACAAACGTCCTATATATATAAAACAACTTATTTCATTATACAAACGTCCCATATAAATATAAAACAACTTATTTCATTATACAAATGTCCCATATATTTAAAACCACTTATTTCATTATACAAACGTCCCATATATATATATAAAAACAACTTATTTCATTATACAAACGTCCCATATATATAAAACAACTTATTTCATTATACAAACGTCCCATATATTTAAAACAACTTATTTCATTATACAAACGTCCCATATATTTAAAACAACTTATTTCATTATACAAACGTCCCATATATTTAACAACTTATTTCATTATACAAACGTCCCATATATTTTAAAACAACTTATTTCATTATACAAATTGCTTTAGAACAAATTTAATGTTTGGCATTGACAAGAATTGCCCATTCTGTCAATGTTTAAAAACTGCTGAAATGTGTTCACAAACAAGTGTATTCTCAAACGAAAACATTCCAAATTGCGTAATTTTAAAATTACCTCCCTTTCATTGAAATGAGACCGATTTTCGATAATCTATAAAAGTATGTTGCCATCATATTTGCTTTATTTTTGTCACCAACTTTGTAGCATTATTATTGGTCATATCTATGTCACTTTATCATTGACCCCGAACATGCACGGCTTTGTATCTCGTCTATGGAAATGACATGCATATTGTTTTAAATTTATTTTGCTCAGTATAGTTTTTTGCATGATATCAGAGAATGTTGTACAAATATGTCTACATATATGTTTATATTGTGTCTCGAGGCATTATCGATTCGACTAGTCGATGCTGATTGCCGTGAATCGGTTTGCACATGTATTTATACACAAGGTTGGATAAAATGTATTTATACAAATTCATGATTTAAACTATGATAATATTAAGGTAAAAATAACTCTAGCTATTTCAAATTTAAATCATCTGAAACACGGTTATTTTTACTTTGTTAATTAATGCATTCCTAAAAGAAGAAGCTGGATATGATCATTAGCAAACTATGATAGTTTTATTTATTACAATGTAATTCATTAAATATTTACTAAATAATAATTAAATGTGCATTGTTGTTAAATAAGATTATAGGGTACTGGCTTTGTACTTCAGCTGAATAAGTACTGTATTTATTATTTCATATTCAAGTATTTTCATATAAAAGTATGTATATCAACATTGTGTGCTTGTGTGTGGAGTTGTTTATATTTTGTAAACCATCAAATGGAATATAGTGTAAAGATACATACTGTTATGCTTGTATTTATATATCTGTGTTTATTTGTGCACATGGTTGATTAAATCTGAAAAAAAAAGAAGATTATTTTGTTCGCTTTGTTTTTCCAATACAAGGGTGTAGCTGAAATTGGTCATTGGGGGAACGTTACATGTTGGTATGTTGTTTGTACAACTGACCCCTGTCGGCAGGGCCACAATTGGTCTCAGTTGGTGGGGCCAAAATTGGCCCTAATATGTGGGGCAACAACTGGCCCTAAACTGGCCCTAGAAGATGGGTCATAACTGGTCCTAGTCGACCGGGCCGGCCCCAGGTTGGAGGGGCAAAAGAAATAGCAGACTGAATAATTTTGAACGTGATATTTCAAAAACAATATTTTTTAGTTCAAACATTACCATCTATTATACAATTTCAGCACCATTGAGATTACCAAAATGTTCATATTTCATAATATATTTTTTAAAAAGGATAAATGGGACGATTTGTATTAATCTGAGAGGACCATGCAAGGATGCTTCCTGTGAAGTTTCTCAAATTCTAACCAACAGTTCATGAGAAGAATTTGTTTAATTAAAGATTGTTCTATTTTAAGTAGTGGTGGCCGTATTTGTTGATGGATTGGGATGATTTTTATAACTGAAAGACTAAACTCTGAAATACTGTGCATTTGTAAATATTCACATTACAAATGTGTCTTAATACTATA
Organism: Cyrtodaria siliqua; assembly: GCA_037043455.1. NCBI lineage: Eukaryota > Metazoa > Mollusca > Bivalvia > Adapedonta > Hiatellidae > Cyrtodaria > Cyrtodaria siliqua. The sequence goes on from JAWPHD010011119.1 coordinate 65,212, forward strand.
TGCCATAGTGCACAGAATCATTAGCTCTACTGGTTGAAGGCCAGCAGAGCTTATGCGATGGGTAGTTGTTCGTCCGTTGTCCATCATCCGGCCGTTAACTTTTGTCTTGTTTATGCGATAGGGACTTCATTATTAATCGGATCTTTACGAAACTTTGCCAGACTCTTTATATCAATGAAAGCTCGGACGAGTTTGAAAACCAGCCAGATCGGGTTAGTAACACCAGGATTATGGCACTTGTTTTGCTGAAAAATGTCATATTAAGCCTTGTTTACACTCTAACACCTTCATTTTGTATTTGATCTTTACAAAACTATCCCAGTGTATTAATATCAATGGAAGCTCGAATGAGTTCAAAAAACAGCCAGATCGGATTAGTAACACCAGAGTTATGGCCCTTGTTCTGATGTTTTTCATGCCATATTAAGCCTTGTTTACCCTCTAACACCTTCATTTTGTACTTGATATTTACAAAACTTTGCCAGTGTATTTATATCAATAAAAGCTCGGACGAATTCAAAAACCAGCCAGATCGGACCAGTAATATGGGAGTTATGGCACTTGAATTATTGAAAAATGTGTTAACTTGTTGATGTCAACACTAGCACATTCATTTTTCATCCGATCTTTACCAATCTTGATCAGATTGTTTAGATTAATGAAAAACAGCCAGATCAGACCAGTAACACCAGAGTTATTGCCCTTGATTTTCTGAAATATGCTATAATTTGGCCTCATTAACATGATCTGGCCTTCATTTTTCATCCGATCTTGTTCAAACTTTACAAGATTGTTGATATCAATGAAAGCTCGGACGACTTCGAAAACCAGCCAGATTGGAGAAGCAAAACAAGAGTTATGGCCCTTGATTTTTTTTTGCTATATTGGCAACTTGGGTCAAACTTATGGTTTCCGCTCAATAACTTTTGTTATGAATGAGTTATTGCAATGAAACTTACAGGGTAGGTAGCTTATATGAAAAGAAAGGTTGGGATTGCATTTGGGTTCACTGGGTCAGGGTCAAGGTCGCTGTTACTTACTAAAAATAGAAACATGGTTTCCACTCAATAACGTCTATTTGGAGTGAGGTATTGTGACGAAACTTGCTGAGTAGGTAGCTTCTGTAGAAAGGAAGGTTGGGATTGAAATTTGGTTCAACTGGGTTGAAGGTCAAGGTCACTGTTACTAAACATAGAAAAATGAACGTGTAAGTGAGGAAGTGTCGATTTAAACGGATAACGGAAGGTGAACACTACCGGTTCTTCCAAGGAAAAGTGGGTGGTCTGCCTCCACCACAAAAAATCGACCGTCATATATAACCTTAAATGTGTTGAAAATGACGTAAAACACCATACAAAAAAACAAACAAAATCATTAACTTTTGTTAGGAATGAGGTATTTCAATGAAACTTGCTGGGTATGTAGCTTAAAAAGAAAGGAGGGTTGAGATTGTGTTTGGGGCCACTGGGGTCAAGGTCAAGGTCACTGTTACTAAAAATAGAAAAATTGTTTCTGATTAATAACTTTTGTGTGGAGTGAGATATTGTGACGAAACATGCTGGGTAGGTAGACACTGTGGAAAGGAAGGTTGGGACTGAAATTATATAGAAATGAGGGTTGAGATTGCGTTTGGGGCTACTGGGGTCAAGGTCGAGGTCACTGTTACTAAAAAAAAGAAAAATGATTTCCTCTAAGTACCTTTTGTTAGGAGTGACGTATTGCGACGAAACTTGCTGGGTATGTAGCTTATATGGAAAGGAAGGTTGGTAATGCATTTGGGGCCACTGCGTTTAAGGTCACTATTACTAAAATTGGAAAAATGGTTTCGGCTCAATAACTTTTGTTAGGAGTGAGGTACTGTGGCAAAACTCGCTGGGTTGGTAGCTTTTATGGAAAGAAAGGTTGGGATTGCATTTGGCGCCACTGGGTCTAAGGTCAAGGTCACTGTTACTAAAAATAGAAAAAATGGTTTCTGTAATTACGACGAAATATAGGTCACATCTCGTCTCCGCTACAACATGCATAAATTGACCTTGATCCCTGGAGTGACCCCAAATGCAATTCCAGGCTTCTTTTCCATATAAGCCACCTACCCTGCAAGTTTCATCGCAATACCTCATTCCTAACAAAAGTTACTGAGCGGAAACAATTTAAATGCATCACTGTTAATGACAGTAATTTAATATGTTTGGGATTGACATTGATGTTGGTCAAATAAAAAATCTGGACCTTTATAATAGGGCTTCTAGTTTAAAAGACGTACTGATGGGAATTTTAGGACAGCAACCTTAGATATACTAAATAAGAGCCATTTTAGTAAGTAGAGCATCCACAGGCCCTCTTGGGCCTCTTGTTTTTCTGAGTTTTGATGTACATTTGTTATGCACATCCTATTTGAATGTTTGATTTATACACATCTGGTCTAAAATGATGTGCCAGAATAGTCAGGTTGTTTCTATTTGTTGCAGAACATGGATTTTGAGAAAGAAAAAAAATGCTGTAGTTAAAATATGTTGTATATGGTGCAGTTCAATGTTGCAGTGGAGCAACCGTTAAAGAAACTAACCCGCCAAATAACAGCAAAAATTGCACTGCACAATTGTTTATCAAAACTCCATCCATGTGTTCAGGTCACATAATAATGTATATATGCCAATTAAAAGTATAGATTTTTTCATGGGTTTTCAAAATATCCGCGATTGTATATGCGTAAAATGAATTAAGAATTGATAACTCTTAATTCGATGCTCCAGTTTTGGGTTTGGCCTGGCTGGTTAAAGCCATATAGCGCTTGGATTCTCAAAATATTTAAGTTACATATATACCTCGTCGTCAGTAGGTTAATTTAGAAACGGTGTACAGTTTTGTAAAATTTGGCTGTTGTTGGCGGGATTAAAATAAGCTACTTTATATACTGTATGTTTTTTTTCCAAAACGATGTAGTTTAATGTTGTGTTAAAAAACAGTGAGGAAGTCAGGTATTGTCATTTTGTTTTTGACCCTGTTTTAATAATTGATAATTTTAGATTAATAAGTATGATAGGACATTTTTAATCAACACTAGAATATTTAAGCTTTATAATTCTCTGAAACTAACTCAGACAATTGTATGAAGCATATATTTACCATATTTAAAAGACACATGTATTTCAGCCTATGATATCGATATGTTGATAATTCACGCAGTGTCACATTATGTGACATAGCACGGAGTAGGTTAAATTTGGTTGGGTTTCTTAAATGTACATTGTTTTTAAGTGCTTTGTATTGTATATGTTGTATTTAAAAAAATGCGACACAGGACACACTCAGTAAAAGAGTTTAAAACTCAATATTTATTGTTTCAGCCTTAGTCGGCTAACTTTCTATTCAATAAAATGATACAAATCGACCAGTGAAATGGTCCAAATGGTACCATGATACAGATCCTCCAAAAGTTATCTGGACAGGTACACAAATGCTTCATTACAACTTACAATACAAACCTAAAAGATACAAAGTAAATATATTAGTAAGATTAATTAATGAGCCTTCATTTATTTCAATTTATCTTTGGTTTGGGCAATTTTAGAGATTGCTTATTATTTTAAGACATTTGGCTATTTTTAAAACTTTTCGGTATTTATAAAACAAGCTTTCCGATGATCAAGAGTTATTGCGGGAAATTTAGTTTTCCTGTTACAGTAGACGCAATAATATTTCCATAAATATGCAGCGACCTGTGCGCATGAAAAAGGAGGTTCAGATGTTAGCAGAATCTCCGCCACATGGTATTTCCTGCTGGCCAGTTGGGGACAAATTGGATCGCCTGGAAGCGCGTAAGTAATGGCATGCATGTCGACTGTTGTTTCGGCTCAACCCAGTTCGACCCACCCGTCACCAAATGTTCTTAATGTTCTTAATCTTTGCATGTTTCATGAGGCTGATTAATTGACTTGGGTTTGCTGCAAGTTTCTGTAATTAAAACCAGAATGTTTCTGGGGAAGATGGCCATGTCATACAACTTCAGCAAAAAAAAAAGAAAAAAAAATAAATATTTGAAACAAACATAATTATTGTCATTACATCGTGGGATTTATCACAATGAAATCAACATTGTTTACATCACGTGACATACTTTCTTTGACACAAACAGAAAATTGCACCAATCACGAACGAGTATACATTACTTACCCAATATGACTTTACTACACTTCAATATGAGCGAATATTGACGTTTCCTGTTACACTGAAAGTAAACGGACCTTGTAAATGTGTATGCAATAAATATATATGTAAATATATTATTGTTTACACCTGTGAATGACATAATGCTTGAAAAATATTTGCTTCTCCAGAGATTTGGTTTAAATCTATTGTGATTCTATCTAAACCCCCGCCCCGCCTCCACCCCATTGTACACAAACCACAAGTGACCTCCTAAAACAATATATATATATGGGCCTCGCCATGACAAAACCTGTATTAGTGACAAAATTTTCGTATTTTATTTTTTTGGTTTATTTTGTAGAAGAAAATATGACCTTTTTCATGCCGAAAAAACTGTTCCATTTGAGAGAATAGTTTTTTTGCAACATTAAAATGAATAACGTCATGTATAGTGCGACGATAATCAAATTGACGTCACTTATTCATGACGTTAAGTATTAATGACGTCTACAAATAACTCTGCTCAAACATTAATAGGGGTAAAATAAATACAAAATAAATATTTTAAATTATTGCCAATTGTATTGTAAACCAAATATTACCGTAATATTCATATTTTAGATATACATGCAGTTGAAATGCTTTCACAAATCACGTGTGAGATATTTATATCACGGTAGGGAATAACTGTCATCGTTTTCCTTGTTTTCTTTGATAACTGGCTTACTTACAAAATATAGCATAACGTTCGTGTATATTAACAAATAACTCTGTACTCTTATAGTCAGTAATTCATCGTATCATAGACCTATATATAGCTCTGTCACGTGGAGTGATTCAAATTTGAAGGGGAAAAAAATCCAGAGTACGTATTACGTCAACAGCGCACCATTCATCACTGCTATGGCGCTGGACAAAGGTCATCCTGGAAAACAGGCCTGACGTAAGGGCGTACGGTTGCAAACAAATAATCCTGACGCTGACGACTTAATCCACGCGCAAGAATTGTCCTGGGCCGGTTAACCGCTGGAAATCGGAAGTCTGGATCTTTCAAGATGTTCATTTTAGCGTCTGCATCATCCCGACCTGTCCTAACGGTAACAACACCAGGTTCGTCTCCTGACATCTTGAAGTACTGATATTTTCTGCAAACAAAAAGTGTTATGATATGCCATCAAAAAATACGCTACCGGTGGGATAATCACTGTTACATTTATATAAGAACGTGTAATTGTTAATAATTCAAATGCAATTATACCACAATAGCCTAAATACACACTATGCATTGTGTAATACCCAAGGATATACACAGCATATGTTAGTTATTGTGGTATAAATACAATAGAGCATGAGTCTTGCACGTGTGCATTATCTCCCCGTACACGTGCAAAACTCATGCTCTATCCTATACTTGTACCATTGCTCTAATGGTTTACCTTTTTTCTTGCGTATGATATATTTTTCATAAACCTGAAGATCTGAGTCTAAACCGTGCTATAAACATGATCTACTCAATTTCACACGCACGTAGTTACAATGTTTACACACAACCTGTCAATCAAATATGTAAAACACGACTACCCATTATCAAAACAGCACTCCTTGACATTGGATTTGCCCAATAATATACACAGGCGATTGGCTGCAATAATCAAAACATGGGTCACGCTTATGCCGCGTGATAATGCTTTTTCTTGATTGGATCGAGCTGTTATGTTTACTGAAAACTGCAACACCCTAAAACTTCTTGCACATGCGTAGTTGGATAAATGGCTAAGGTACAAAATATGTATAGCATATTTTTCTCGTATGCGATTTATACTGCACTCTCGCAGGCCCTCGAGAAACAGCATAAATTGCATATACTCGAAAAATTATGCTATAAATAATACTTGTAATGGGTAAATCGCTTGAAATATAAGTTGCGCATACAGCGAGGGAATATTTTTCCTATAACACATCATTATACACAGCTTGCATGGACATCCTAACATGTGTGACGTTACTTAACAAGTTAACAGGTATATTTCAAAACACTCCAATTAATCTTAAATCACTCATTTTTTAGCTCTACTGATCAGAGATCAGCAGAGCTTATGCCGTGGTGCGTCGTCCGTCCGTCTGTCCGTCCGTCTGTCCGTCCGTCCGTCCGTTAACTTTTATTTGTAGCGACTACTCCTCTGAAACTACTGGATGGATATTCATAAAACTTTACAAAAATGTTGCCCATGAAGTCTATTTGATCCTAGCAAAAATTCATGTTGATGTGAAATCCAAGATGGCCGCCAAAGCTAAAAATAGATTTTTCAAAATACAAGTTTGTAGCGACTACTTCTTGAAAACTATAAGTGATATTGATATGGGACTTCTAAAATGATCAGCATGACATGATGTTGGTCCTTATCAAAAATTGTTTTGATTCGACGTTAAACGTGGCTGCCAGCGGCCATCTTTGTTTACATAGAGTCATATAGTAAAAACTTGTAGCGACTACTCCTCTAAAACTACTTGGCGGATTTTCATGAAACTTTACAGGAATGTTGCTCTTAGTGTCTAATTGATCCTAGCAAAATTTCAGATCGGCCAGAAATTCAAGATGGCTGCCACAGTTAAAAATAGATTTTTAAAAAATAAGTTTGTAGCGACTACTTCTTGAAAACTATTAAGTGATATTGATATGGGACTTTTTCTAAAATGATCAGCATGACATGATGGTTATCCGAGTTGAACATTATTTTGATTCGACATTAAACATGGCTGCCAGTGGCCATCTTTGTTTACATAGAATTATATAATGAAAACTTGTAGCGAGTTCTCCTCTGAAACTACTTGACGGATTTTCATGAACTTCACAGGAATGTTGCTCTTGATGTCTAATTGATCCTAGCAAAATTTCAGGTCGGCCGGAAATTCAAGATGGCCGCCACGGCTAAAAATAAATTTTCAAAAAACAAGTTTGTAGCGACTACTTCCTGAAATCAAAATCAATCAGTAGAGCTTCAAGGTCATTGACCTCTTGTTTAAAATAACATAAAAAGTAATTAAATATTATTTTGCATACCTGATCCCGGTAATTGGTTGAAAGTGCTGCCGTAGAAATGTCTTCCAATCACGCCAGTGTCATGATGAATAGCGCACAGCTTCGTTTGTTGCAGACGATCTATTGACGAGAGTTTCAAGCTGACCAACAGTCTCGCAGTCGGATCGTCTATACAGCTTTTTGATGTTAGCGAATCCACTGTCTACTAAACATCTCGCATGGCCTGGTATTTGCATCATGTATTCTATAGTGCTGTTCTGTCCTGTCATGACCCTCCACATGAAATAGCCCAACACGAATTGGTTTTTATTTTGACCTGCAAGCATTATTATATGAATTATAGACATACTATTTACATTATTATTTGTGCTAGAGTTTCTTTTTAATTATGTGTTGTTTTTAAGAAGAATTTTTCATTTAAAAAATCGGTGAATTATAGGTTCTCATAATTCCACATGGTAAGGTAGTAATGAACAATTTCTTTTTCGCTTTGATAATTAAACATGGTAGCAGTGAACAGTTTATATGTGTTGTGATGCACACGCTAACGCACACTCATCCCTTACATGAGAACAATTGTATTTCTGTGCTGATGCGTAATTATAACATGTCGTGCTACAAAAGTGAATATGTAATCAATATGTAACGCATGTCAAGGATTTGATCAGAACAAAGCGAGGTCGTTCATCTTGATTCATAATGTTTGGTAGGAAGAACTGGTGGCAAAAATTGTGAAGAAAGTATCTGGTAAGAAAAAACGGTTGTGGCGTGTTTACGTTTTCATGAAAACATTTAAAAAAAAGATTATGTTGTTTTAAAACACGTGACTTGATCTGTTATTATGTTAAACTTTGTTCCCAGTTCCTACCCAGATATAATGCTATTTTTTCTCGGCAGCTATTTTACGCTTACGTAAAACCTTGCTTGTATATAATGTATATAATTACCGGGACAATTATCAGCGTGTATGGCACATGATGCCCCCACGTCTCCATTAGATTCTAAGGCCCAGTCCACCATAGAAATAACGGCATTCGGTCCATGTGATTCCGATCCATCCCGACCTATTGTTTCATTTTCGTCGACTAGAAAGTTAAGCTGTCTTTGTTCTCCATCAATGCGGAATCCAAATATTTGAACTTTTCTGAGGGAAAGAAAGTAATGTGGACCCATCTGCCTGGAGTGGTGGGGTAAACTGACATTTTGACTAAAGTCAAACATATAGTGGTTATACTTAGTTTCCCCTTCTTCGTCACGAGATTCTTTACTTCTTTTAATACAAGCATTGTAAAGTTCTCTTTCCTGCTGAGCTCTGATAACATGCTCCTTCATATCATTTAAGGATTGCAGTTTTTCTTCCTCTGTAACGGCATCAACAATACATTTTCTCATCTTCTCACATTTGGCACAAACATCGTCCCTCGGAGATGCAATTTTAATATGATGAAGGCATGCTTGCCAAATGCCCTTTTCACCGATCTTACAGGTGTGTCCATATTGCAACAACTGCTAACATATAGGTTGTGTACTCTTTTCTTCGTCGTATCTGACGTTAGATATATCGGCGGAATATTATCTGTTCCTCTTGGAGCCGCAGGCTGCGGAATTCCAAACTCATCCACGTAATTCGTAATGAAATGCACTACCAGCTTGACGTTTTCAAATTTGAGTGCATGAACTGTTTTTTTCCCGCTGTTCCCATGCTTTCTTGGTGTCGCACCCTTTTCATTATAGTGGGTAATCAAACTTTGTAGTGAATTTCTACCTATGTCATACGCCACGAGAAATGTATTTTTACATACATTCTTGCCGCCGAACTTGAATCTATGCCGAATTCTCTTTCTCGTTTTACCCCGTTTAGTTGTGTCAGTGTCAATGTCTTTTCCCAGCGTTCCCATAATGAACAATTCCTTTTCATTTTTATCTATTTCTGTCATTGTTAGAACATGGTCATACAGTTGAGATACAGTAAACTCTTCAGAACATTTTAGGTTACAGCCGCAACCTCGTTTAACAAACCGCTCAATATTTAGTTCATCGTCGTCAGTTTGATCCGAAAAGTCTTCATCATCACTTGAAGAAATATCACTTCGATAATTATCCTTGATTTGAATGAGGTAGCCTCTAGCACGAGAGTTAATCGTAGCATCATGCAAACTAGCTTGAACATCATCATCGGCTTCGCTGTTTGCGTCCTCTTCAGAATCTTGCTGAGAAACTGCCGGTGTTTGTAACGGTGTTCTACCAAAATGATCAGAGAAAAGGCTCTGAAGTTCCTGAAATAATGCACACAAAATTAAAATATTTCACAAATCTGGAAAAAGATGTTTTCTTCAATTTGATCTTAATTTATTATAAAAAAAGGGGGGTGTTGGGGGTGGTGTGGCGGTCGTGCTATGTCAAGGATATAGATCTTTTGTAAACATGGTAAATTAATAGCTTTCACATTTATTTATGAAAAACAATTCTTTTAAAAAATAAAAAAAATGTCTTGAACGGGACGCGAACCAGCGCGGAAAATTCAACACTATACCGACTGAGCTAGCCGGGCAGCATTGTAAGTCATTCAAATTAACTGGTATTTATGCAATACACAAACACAAAAATCGATAATGATCGTGACAGCATAAAAATATGCTTGCAGGGTGTATCGACAGGATGTCCAGGTGCATGTTCCCCCGTGTTTTTGTTTACAAAATACAGAGTAGATCTACATATAAGTTTTGATAAAAGAAATTAAATTAAAAAAAAAATACCGATGTGTACAGCGGGCATGCCCACAGTAACTATACGCCACTGGCTTCATTCTCTTTCGGCCATGTCATTTAAATTATATTATACATCTAAATGCATACTGTAAATAGGCCTATACATTATACAAAGAGAGATATCGCATTATAACTTCATCGTTTTCTATCGATATTCCCTGTCATAAAATATCAAATTGGCCCTGGCCCTGGGAAAATTTGTGTTGTCGCCACATCGGGCCGATCGGCATTTCACGTAGATCTAATCATATAACCTTTGTAGATAATAAACAAATCTAATTACAGAAAAATCTTACCTCTAATTCACTGTCACTATCCATTTTAATCCATTATTTTATTCCGTTTCACATTGAAACTGTAAATTTAAAACAACCGGCCATTTTTTTTTTACTTCCTGGTTAAAAATCCGCATGTAATTAATTGTGACGTCAAAAACAGGATTTTCCCAACATCAACGATGTCACTAATACAGGTTTTGTCGTGACGCGGCCCATATATATATATATATAATATATAGATCTATTATTTTTGCATTTTTGAACCAAAAAAAGAGTTGCTTTCCGTTGATGGGCTTTAAAGCTTTTGTGACATGTTTCACAGGGAACATATTGTTGGGGAAGGGGGAATGGGGCGAGGTACACCCCAAACACCAGCACTCGGGACATTGCGAACATTATAAGCAGGGGCATATTCCATTACTCCCGAACAATATAAGCAGGGGCATATTCCCTTACTCCCGGGAGTAGATCTAACTTGGAAACAATAGTGATATTTAAAACAATCCTAAACAGTTGAAAAAATCAAATAAAACTCAGAGGAGGGGTCTGTGGGTGGGATAAGGTAGGGGCACCTACTCACAAAACCTTCCCCACTCGGGCGCTTATTAGGTGTATGTTGAAAACAGGCCGTGCTATGCTCCTGAATAGTTATTTGAATTCTCAACAGGAACATGGGCTAACATTCCCTGTCAGGAAAAACACACACACTGCCAATTTCCCCATAACATTTTCCCCGACTATTTCATTTATAATACGTCATGTCTCTATGTTTACGTTCATGACCTCAACATTCTAGATTGCCAAATTTGGCGGATTATTCAGAAGGAAAAACGTCATCTTTGGGTTTCCGTCTGCCTTCGGCAGCCGATGATATCTATTTTTTGTAAATGAAACAGGTTAACGTTCGAAGATTATTTAATTAGCATCTTAATATAATTATATTGTCGAGAATGGCTTTAGACTACAATATGATAACGTGCATTTGTTTTTGATTTCCCCGTCTGCTCGGCTGATGACGTCATTGAGACATTGCGATTTCGTTATTTCCAACCGCAACAAACGGGAGAATTTTGGCTTAATAATTGGGTGGGATAAACACCGAGTGCTCATTCGGTTGACAGTCCAGCGATATAAATGAAAGACCATCCAAACAACAGTTACTGTGTAACACTTTTTCAGCCCATCATATCTGAACCGGGTATACATGTTTTTCTGTATTTACGTACGTTACTGTAGAGCGAACGCCTCGCTCAGCTGAGTTCGCTATTAATTTTCCCATCAGACATGCGGGGCTAATAGCTGGCAGCCGGCTATATTCGCTGTCTGTTTTGAATTTTGAATCAGCTGTAACAATTTTTTTTTTTTTTTAAATCAGTATCGAATAATAAGGAGTTATTTTATCATCTGCAGGGCTTTTTCCCCTTCTATAACAGGGTTGAAATTCGGCTAGTTCACAATTCAAAATTGGTAATTTATTCACAATTAAAAAAAAATCATCTTTTTTTTGGTAAACAACATTTCCCCCATCCAACTTTCTCAATATTGTTATGTTTTGGATACATTTACATTAGAAAGTATCTAAAATGTTTTTATGTACCATATTATGCTGAATAATTACACATGGGTTTTATAGTGTCTTCCTCCCACAAAAACAATGTATGCATGTATTGTAATTTTGCTTTTAACAATTAATCCCTCAATACTTTTTTCACAAATCAGACAGTTATCGCGCTTTTTTTTCTCACAAAATGACCAGTCTAGTGAGTCTTCACAATTTTTAGAAAAAAAAGCCCTGATCTGAAAGAATAACAAAAAATCTAAAATCCCGACCTTAATTAGCACCAAAATCAGGAGACTGCATGTAATTAAACCCCATGCTTATCCCCTAACAACCTCACTCACTTTGCTCGATCACTGATTGTAGCTGCCTGTCAAACCAAAGTAGCCACCTGTTTCAAAAATTAGACACCCTGGACATGTCTCTGTCAAGCCACAGGCAGCTAACCCATACGGTGCAGAGGTCAAGCCACAGGAAGCTAACCCATACGGTGCAGAGGTCAAGCCACAGGAAGCTAACCCATACGGTGCAGAGGTCAAGCCACAGGAAGCTAACCCATACGGTGCAGAGGTCAAGCCACAGGAAGCTAACCCATACGGTGCAGAGGTCAAGCCACAGGAAGCTAACCCGTACGGTGCAGAGGTCAAGCCACAGGAAGCTAACCCATACGGTGCAGAGGTCAAGCCACAGGAAGCTAACCCATACGGTGCAGAGGTCAAGCCACAGGAAGCTAACCCATACGGTGCAGAGGTCAAGCCACAGGAAGCTAACCCATACGGTGCAGAGGTCAAGCCACAGGAAGCTAACCCATACGGTGCAGAGGTCAAGCCACAGGAAGCTAACCCATACGGTGCAGAGGTCCAGCCACAGGAAGCTAACCCTAACGGTGCAGAGGTCAAGCCACAGGAAGCTAACCCATACGGTGCAGAGGTCAGGCCACAGGAAGCTAACCCATACGGTGCAGAGGTCAAGCCACAGGAAGCTAACCCATACGGTGCAGAGGTCAAGCCACAGGAAGCTAACCCATATGGTGCAGAGGTCAGGCCACAGGAAGCTAACCCATACGGTGCAGAGGTCAAGCCACAGGAAGCTAACCCATACGGTGCAGAGGTCAAGCCACAGGAAGCTAACCCATACGGTGCAGAGGTCAGGCCACAGGAAGCTAACCCATACGGTGCAGAGGTCAAGCCACAGGAAGCTAACCCATACGGTGCAGAGGTCAAGCCACAGGAAGCTAACCCATACGGTGCAGAGGTCAAGCCATAGGAAGCTAACCCATACGGTGCAGAGGTCAAGCCACAGGAAGCAACCCCATACGGTGCAGAGGTCTAAAGCCAAGGTCTCATCCACTGAGCAACTGAGGGTGCTAAGTATTTTGATTAGGTTTTGGATATGGAATAACTGATATATAAAAGTGTTTGTTATTTGTTTTTCAGAGATTGTTGGTGGAGAAGAGACGCCATATGCTGGTGGAGTCTTCAAATTGGAAATACAGATACCCGAGAGGTAGCAAACTTTATATCACGTTTTTATTTAGTTAGGTATTACTTAAAAAATAATTGTGTTCATCAGAAACAGACTTGCATGAAAGATAACTTCAGAAACAGACTAGTACAAAAGATAAAAGATAAATTCAGACTGACAGATCTATCTACAGTTGTACTATTATTGTTTTGACGTCTGGAATTATATGTTTAACTGTTCCCTTTCTTCTTGCCTGAGTGGTAACTAGTATTCCTCCAACACACGTACGCCAAGTGAATTCTTATCCCTTTGTTTACAGGTACCCATTTGAGCCTCCCAAAGTTGGGTTTGTGACCCCAATATACCACCCAAATATCGACACTGGTGGACGAATATGCCTGGATACCCTCAAGATGCCTCCTAAGGTACAAAACCTGTATGACTTTTTCATAGAATGAACATGTATGACTGTATACCACAAGAGTGTCGGTCTCGCGTGCGAGATATCTTGGATTGAGTTCCAAGCGTGGTAATACCACCAGTAACCAAAGACTATAAAAATGGTAGAGAATGTTGTGATGACTGAAAGATTGTTAAAAGCTATGTTAAAGGGTTAACCATATACATACATACCGTATATTATTATATAAAATATATGGTTATGACATTATTTAATAGTAAATGTTTTATCTGCATGTCCAGGGCGCATGGAAGCCATGTTTAAACATTGGTACAGTTTTGACGTCTATACAGCTCCTGATGGCCGAGCCTAACCCAGATGATCCATTGATGACAGATATAGTATGTATAAACATTACAACAATCTGAACAAGTGCAATTATATTTATTTAATTAATTAAACAGATGCAATTATATGTATTTATTTAAGTGTAGTTACACAGATGTAATTATATATTTCGGTGTAGTTACACAGATGCAGTTGTATGTATTTAATTAGTTTTACAGATGAAATTATTTGTATTTATTTTAGTTTGTTTGTATGGTGATTTATGTCAATTTCAACACATGTAAGGTTATATATTGTGCGGTCAATGCAAAACTAGTGAAACTACAGGTGAATAAATAAGGAGATACAATAGTTTTGCACTGACCCCTCGATATGACGGTCGATTTTTTTGTGGTGGAGGCAGACCACCCACTTTTCCTGGGTAGAACCAGTACTGTACACCTCCTGCCATCCGTAAGAATTGACACTTCCTCACAAGTCGAGCTCCCAGTGGGATTCGAACCCGCAGCGGTGAGAGGCGAAGGTTTACAACGCAACGTTGTTAACCACTCGGCCACGGAGACGCACATATATTTAGAGAGAGATTTAGTCACACAGATACAGTATTTATTTAGTCACACAGATACAGTTATATATACTGAATTAGTTAAATAGATGCAATTACATGTATTTATTACATGGATGCAGTGAGTTATATGTATTTAATTTATTATAGTTACACAGATGCAATTTTATGCATTTATTTAGTTAATGCAAGTGCAATTATATTTAGAAGATCTATGCAATGACATGTACACATACATCACACTTCTTGTCTGGTCTACTCCTCATAAACTTCTCAACAGATTTTTGTGATATTGGTATAAAGTATCGGTATAAAATCAAGTTTGGCAAGTACTCGCAATGTTGCAGTCAGTTTACTTTCAATGAAGTTATGGCCTTATTTCAGCTGATAGCTTACAGTGGGGGCATTCTTGTCCACAGACACATTTCTAGTTTCACTGACAAATGACTGAAACCCAAAACACATCTACCATTGTAATTGAACCGGCAGTTATAACATTTCAGAACAGTAAACAAGTGTATATACCTCTTTAAAAACATTCCCATATATCGGAAAATTCCTGTTTCCTGTTTCAAAGCCATTGATTCCTTTGTAATTTGGGGTGGAAAGTGGGTATACAGAGTCATACTTTTTGATTCTACAAAAACGGGGTTTGTACCTTAGTAGGCATCATGAGGGTGTTCATATTTGACCACCAGTGTTGACCGGATTTGTACTGTGTGTACATGTCTAAATATATAAAATTATAAAAATGCATGCTTTGACCAATCAAATAACTGCATATCACTACTATGGTGCTTTGACCAATCTCATTCAAATACACCCTACTTCCGTGGTATTGTAAACTATATAATAACTATATAAATTGTACTTTAACTTGGTACAAACAGAACACATATTAATCAATTCATGTTCACCTTTGTTTCAAGGAATGATTGACAAACCCAGAAGTTTGACTTTGTTTCAGTTTCCATCTTGAGACAATGTATTTGAAAATGTGACCTTAACTTACATACTACAGCAGTAATGCCTCGCTGGGTGCATTCTCATTTAGTCCCAGTGGTTTCCAATATGGTAAACATATGGTAAACGCCTGTTTTCAAGTAATCGTCACAACTTTGGCAACTTTCATCATTATTTTGTTATTTTAAACTTTGGTTTGAAATTATAAACATTAAATGATACAGAAGTGATGTATACATTAATTAATAAATGTTCTTTTATTCCTTAGTCAAATGAGTTTAAGCACAACCGAGCTATGTTTGAACAGAATGCAAGACAATGGACAGAAAAGCATGCAAAGTCACAGGTGAGTTCTACAAATCGTGTCTCAGCCAAAACTTTGAAATTATTGTAGGCTTATAGGCCTGCCTGTAAGGGCACTATGGTCACGATAGAGGGAGTCTTCACTACGTGACACAGAAAATACAAGGCAAAGGAGCAGATAACTTAGTAATATCTGCATTTAGGTCCCTTTAATAGTTATGTTTTCTTTAAATTATGTGCAGTCATATAATTTGGCGGAATTCTTGCCTAAATACTTCATATGAACATTCATCATGATAGCTAGTTAAATAGAGGATCTTACTCATTCATTATTGAATTCATTAAACGAGTTGGCAAAATGATATAATGTGAGGCTTTTGCCGAGCATTATATCATTTTTGCTAACGAGTTTAATAAATTCAATAATAAATGAGAACGAATGTTAGATTCTATTTATTACATAACTTATAACATCACATTATGTCAAAAAACGTACATTAACGTGACGTCCATTAACGTTATGTTATACCACTAGTGGAATATCGAAAATATTGAATGGTGTTATTACACTCCTACACCGCATGTTATGTGATAAATTAAAGTACAACACGGTTGAACACCTAGCCCCATGTTCCTACTCTGTTGCCAGTTTGCTAGATACGTTTTGGTTCTTTACTTGCAGGGTATAACCAAAGACCAAGATGTAGAGAAGGCTGATGGGGGTCCGGTGATAAGTGTGGATGGTACAAAACCAGACAACAGCAGGTCGGAGAGCAGAAAGAGAAGTCTACCAATGAGTGATGTGACGAATAAACATGTGAAGACATCATGATACATGTACATGTCCACTCGGTCAGTGTACTTGTGCCATGATCTAGGCTAGACATGTATATCGACAATATAAACTAAACTAATGCGGGACAGAAGTGAGATAATCCCTACCAAATGTGTGAAATGACAATAAACCTGATACATGTTCTATTCCACTTGGAAAGTGTCTAAGTATGTTAACTATGATCTAGGCTGGAGATGTATGTCAGCAATTTCAAACTTCAATTAATATAATCAACAATATAAAACTGAACTAAATCAAACGGAACCTTTACTTTCCCCACCATTTTTTTTTTATTGTTATTTATTTTTTTGAGTGGGTATGTCTCTTGTTCGAATTAGTTTTTGTTTATGTTTTCCTACACCATCTATCATCATTTGTCTTTAATTTCTTTTTGTATGTTTTTTCTTTTCTTTTTAAGTTGTTTAAGCAAATATTAACTGAAAACCAATGTGACACTGAGTAATTACCGGTATAATAATTCTACCAATTGGTTCATATCTATGTACGTTCCGTAGCTATTATTTAATACATACTTGATGGGAAACACATTTTCCAAGGAGAGGAACTTTATAAGTTTTCTTTTGTTCCAATCCTTTACTTAATATACTGTTAAATGTATTTATGCACAAGTTCGAAATAAAATATGTTTAAACCAAAGGGAACCTTGCCCTACTCTTACTATCGAATAAGATTCCTAAAATTGAGGAAGTGAATACTTTTTAACTAAGCGAACATTTTTTCAATTGTCAGAACTAAAGAACACTTACTGCTGTATGAAATATCTACCAGAGCCCATTTTCTGCAGGATTTCAGTATTAAGAGCTAGGGAAAAAAGGGAGACATGTAGAACAGTATAGAATACAGATGCGGATCCAGTATTTCAGTAATGGGGACGGGGTGGATGAACTTTTGACTGGTGGCTATGGGGTCTAAAGGCATGTCCTTGGAATTATTTTGATTTCCTACATGGCATTTGGTAAATTTTGGGGATTGGGTGAGCAAGGTAGATTTTGGCAACAGTTATTTCCCTTTAATTTGAACCTTAATAGCTTTCTTATCTATTGTGTTTAACTTCACTATAACAAATAATTGTGTGCAAAAATAATGCAAGATTGCCATCTGTCCCTTTAAAAATAACTTCTTACCATACCAGGCTCTCACCTCAAATCATGGTCAATGTTATATGGCAGCATCAAGAGGTTGGTGTAGGTCCAATACCGCTCCCTATGTACTGTAGCCCTCAATATTTTGCCAAATTACGTTGACCCCTCAACAAATGTGTTTGTGTCTCCCCACCTCACACCAATTAGAAATGTCCAACCGCCACTGCCTTCCCCCACTCCGCTCCTTCAATCACACGTTTCCTTTGACTCGACTATTGTTGATACCAACATCTTCTTGAAACAAACATGAATGTTGATGAAAGATCTTTTTTGTACAATTGTAATTGTGTATATAGTCCAGTCATGTAAATTTGTAGTCAATAAACTATTAACACTTACCGAATGCTTCATTGTATGATTTAGGACATGACATTTTAGTTCTCCTTTTGAAGTGATGTGCCACCTCCATCGCTTATCTCGACTCCTCGAAATATATTAAACCTTACGACCTTATCAGTTGACCAAAAGCTTTTAAACTAGGCATACATATTCATCATCATTACACACCCATTTGCGACAAGCACCTTGACTCTGATATGCGTTTTAACAGAATTATTCTACCTTTTCTATTTAGATTTTTTATTAAAACTTTGAATTTAGTCCTATTAAAAACAAATTAAAAGCTTTAAAATTTGGCACACATGTTCATCATCTTTACACAACCATATGTGACAAGCACCATAACTGTTGATGCATTTTACCAGAATTATCCCCTTTTTCAATTTAGATTTTTTAAACCGGTTTTCCTCAAAAAATCTGGTTATTAGAATGGGGACGGACGGGCGGGCGGCGTCAAACTCTAAGTTTCCGCTCAATAACCTTTGTTAGGAATGAGGTATTGCGATGAAACTTGCAGGGTAGGTAGCTTATATGGAAAGGAAGCTTGGGATTGCATTTCGGGTCACTAGGGTCATAGTCAATGTTACTAAAAATAGAAAAACGGTTTCCGCTCAATAACTTGTTAGGAATGAGATCTTGCAGGGTAGGTAGCTTACATAGAAAGGAAGCTTGGGATTGCATTGGGGTCAAGGTCACTGGTTCTCCACTCAATAACTTTTGTTAATAATGAGGTATTGCGATGAAACTTGCAGGGTAGGTAGCTTATATGGAAAGGAAGCTTGGGATTGCATTTGGGGTCAAGGTCACTGTTACTAAAAATAGAAAAATGTTTTCCGCTCAATAGCTTTTGTTAGGAATGGGGTATTGCGATGAAACTTGCAGGGTAGGTAGCTTATATGGAAAGGATGACTGGGATTGAATCACTGGGGTGAAGGTCACTGATACTAAAAATAGAAGTTTACGCTCAATGACTTAAGTAAGGAATGAGATATTAGAATGAAACATGCTGTTTAGGTAGATTATATCAAAAGGAAGTTTGGGATTGCAGTTGGAGTCTGGGTCAAGCTCACTAATACTAAAAACAGAAAAACAGTTCCCTCTCGATAACTTTAGTTGGGAATGAGATATTGGAACGAAACTTTCTATGTATATCTTGTATGTAAAAGAAGCTTAGCTAAAAATAGAAAATCGGAAAATCAGGTTTTTCGTGGAATATCCACGTTTCATGTGTTTGTTTAAAATTGTGAATGTAGTAAAATTCCGAAAACCAATTGCCAGAACACTTCGAAACTTGGCACACATGATCATCATTATTACACAGCCATATCTGAAAAGCACCGTAAATCATGCATTGTACAGTCATATTCCAAAAAACAATTGTCAAAAAGCTTTGAAGCTTGGCACACATGCTCATGAACATTACAGAACCATATGTGACTAGCACCATAAATCGGCCATGCATCTTTCCAGAATTATCACCCTCTTCCCTCTAGATTTTTGATTAAACTTTTGAATGTTCCAAAAAGAAAAAAAACATTTGACAGGAAACGTTGAAACTTGGCACACAAGATCATCATTATTACACAGCCATAATTTATATAACAAGCACCATAACTCTGTCATGCATTTTACCAGATTTTCCACTTAGATGTTTGGTTACAATTTTGAATGTTCACTTATTCCAAAAACATATTGACATTACCAGTCAATTAAAAACAAAAGTGCTGCTCTACATACCATACTGAATGCTGCATACGCTACTAGCTTTAACCAACCCTGACTGTGACATAAGAATCCCACTGCGAGCTTGCCTCTTACGGATTGCGGTAGTGGTTCTACCTTGGACAAATTGGTTGGTTCGACTCTATCACCAAAAGATCGACCGTCATAAACGGCTAACATGCGCTAAAATTATGTAAAACACCATTCAAATAAACGAAACTGACATAATGTTTGGTAATTAGCCGTGGCTTTGTCCAGACATACCAACTCCTAAGGTATTTCCTGAAGATTATGAAGAATTCTGGAAAGGCAGAGTAGGTGACCACGTGGATGGGTATTTCAATTTTGTCATTCTTTGTCTGGAGACACCTGAGCACAGATTAATAAATAACTTTGTGAATGTTAGAGATACTAGAATGCAAAAAAACACTACATTTTCTCCTATGTGTGTGTGTGTGTATTTCTAAGGATTATAGTCCGTCCACCAAGCAACCGACAGGCGTTCTACCCGACGGTCAAAGGTACAATTCAGTCTGGACTTTTTTATCTGTGTGTTTGTGTGTCTACTTGAAGCAGCGAACTCAGTGATTTCATTCTAGTGCTGCCACACTGGAATACCACGCCGTAGTAGACATGATACCCCAGTCACATTATACATCCGAGCAAAAGGTACGTTATCTTGACCAAGTTAATGATTCGATTAAGCGTATTATGTCAAATTAAAATGATAAATTCTCATTGGTGGTGATATGTGGACTTTACTAATAATCATGTTCCCCCAGGTGTATCGAAAGGTCAGAGAACATTGTGGGCATTGTCCAAGAATACTTGTTGATATCTCTTCCAGACACGACAGAAGGCTTGACATTTTACCTACAAATAACCCCTGCCTAGTCAATATAATCAAAGGCACGCCACCAATTACAATCCAGCCAACTGTATTCCTGTGTCCCTAACCTGCACATGCTGCAAAACGCTTGAGCATATCTGTGTTTGCGACATTATGAGCCCATTACGACTAGAAATATCCGTAAATGGACGGTTTCAGAAGCCAGAGGTCATGCGAACGGCAACTAGTTCAGTTTGTTCACGACAGCCTTTAATCCTGAAGGTAGAAAACTATAGGGCAAGCAAACCGGCCTCATTATTATGGCTCCCCCACACAAAGTGTGGTAGGGGAGCCATGTTCTGTCTGTGTCAAACGATGTCCAATCAATAACTAGAGAATGGTTGGACCTAGGGTCCTCAAACTTGGAAGGATGGTTGGTCATGACAAGCAGATGACCCCTATTGATTTTGGGTCACTAGGTCAAAGGTCAAGGTTGCAGTGACATTGACAATCAAAACGATGTCTGATCAATAACTAGAGAATGGTTGGACCTAGGGTCCTCAAACTTGGAAGGATGGTTGGTCATGGCCAGTAGATGACCCCTATTGATTTTAGGGTCACTAGGTCAAAGGTCAAGGTCACGGTGACATTGACTATCAAAACGATGTCCGATCAATAACTACACAATGGTTGGACATAGGGTCCTCAAACTTTGAAGGATGGTTGTTCATGACCAGTAGATGACCCCTATTGATTTTGGGGTCACTAGGTCAAAGGTCAAGGTCGCGGTGACATTGACTATCAAAACAATGTCCGATCAATAACTACACAATGGTTGGTCCTAGGGTCCTCAAACTTGGACGGATGGTTGGTCATGACCAGTAGATGACCCCTATTGATTTTTCTGGTCACTAGGTCAAAGGTCAAGGTCACGGTGA